>WAAE01007336.1:0-30365 GCA_013400495.1 Nicator chloris | reverse complement strand
GATGTCAAGAACAACAAGAAAGGTTTTTTAAATACATTAAAAACAAAAGGAAAACTAAGGATAATGTGGGCCTGTTGCTTTGTGAAGGGAGGACCCTGGCAACAGAGGATGCAGAGAAGACAGAGCTATGGAATGCCCTCTTTGCACTGGTCTTCACTGACAAGATCAGCCCTCGGGAATATCTGACCCAGGAGACCAGGGTAAAGGAGTGTTGGAAGGAAGACTCCCCTTCACCAAGGAGGATTGGGTTAGAAACCACTTGACATGCATAAGTCCATGAGCCCCAATGAGCTTGGCTATTATGCAAAGTTCCTTTAATTTTTTTTTTTTACCTCATGTTTATCTTTTGAACTGTGAGCAAGCACTGTGTCCTTTCAATCAGAGAATTAATAAGCTCCTTCAAGTGGGTCGCTAGTTTGCAAAACTACTGCACCTCCCTTCCTTCCTCTCCTCTCACCTCAAGTTTGCTCCTGATTCTTTGGGAAAGGACGGCTTGTGCGTTGAAGCAGAAGCCAAATACAGAGAGAGCTCATGTACTATGTAGCATTTTAATACAACTGTCAGAATAGCAACTTTTAATGTTAATGTATTTTAACAAAATGCTGTGATTCAGAAGTGAAATTTCTTGTCCTCCTCTCTCAGAGAGCCTGAGCGTTGAGGATGGGGTGGGCATCAGCATAGACAAAGAGAGAATTTAGGATTGTGCAAACTGGATTTTTGAGAAAAAGACAACTATAGAACCTTTATTCATGGGGCTGGAAAACCCATTTCATCGCTGTGCAGACATTGGCTGATGTGGGGTGAGTGTGACAGCACGCAGACAAAGGCAAGGTACCACAGATTTACCAGATAGATCAGCTACTGTCAGAGGAAATTGCTGTGTTAGATGGTCTGGGGGCAGCACAGATCTACAATGTTATCTAATTATCTTTTCACAGAATCTGAAGGAGGGACATTCAGTCTTTTGCTGGGACTTTATAAACACCTCCTTTTTAAGTACCATATGAAATCACTCAGCAGCACACACCTATAAGTAACACCTGAAATTTCTTACTCACAGCCCTCTGTGGTACAGGATAAAAGCATAGATGGCTCTAACTGCATTTTTAAAAACATGATTAAGAAAATGAATTGTGCAAATTCTTTACCTCGTGATTAATATTAAGGAGGACAAATTTCAACTACTAGTCAAAGCATGTTCTTAATAAGAGAACATTTGTACTAAAACAAAATGTCAAACATTTTCTGGTCAGCTGCATTCTCAGCTTGATGTGCCTCCTACTCTCCCACAAGCTCAGCATCACCTGCTAAGCTCCAGAGTGAAATCAGCCCTACATCTTGGTGGCTTTTCCAAAGGGTCCTGGTGCCACTGGGGAGTTACAGTGCAGTAGTGAGAACAGTCAGCCCCTGTGGAGAGTGTAGGCACAGTAGGGAGGCAGGAGACCAAGATTTGGAGGCACCTGAGGGGAAATGAACCTTTTGGGTCTGCAACTTTGGAAGAAAAATTAAAGTTGGAGAATACAAGTGAAATAAATTCTCACAGATAAAGTACAAGACTATTTTTAAGAAGGTTTACTCCCCATGGTGAAAGGTACTTTTTTCCACCCTAGGGAAAGCCATCAAGGGGCACAAACCTACAGGAGCTCTGGGCTGCACCAGCACCACTTATACCCAAAGCATCTGGCTCCCTTGAAGCGGTACCATAAGACTGTGTGACCAGAAGAAAAGGCTACACTGGAAAAGAAATGTTAGGTCAAACAAGGCATCTGCATTGACCTATATATTTACAAACTAAATGTCCAACCTCTGCAACTAACAGTGTATACATCAATGACAAAAATTTGAAAAACTTTCATTGGAACACGATCAAAGAGATCTTCTTTAAAATATAATCCTCACCTGCACGAAGTGTTAGTACTGAAGAACTGGGAAGCACGAGGAAGTGCTAGCCTGAAAAAAAGATTACTCGTACCTGCAAGCAACATAAAAGTGGCTTATGAAAACAACTGTTTCATAATCAAAATTATAGTAAGTGATAAGGCAGCATATTCTCTAGAGTGGAAACTAAGGAGCTGTTTTCATATAAAGATACTTGGCTTATTAAGTTAACTGAGAAGGTCACAGTGAAACAGAATGATGTTCCCAAGAAACCAAACCCAACAGTTTTCCTCATTATTATATCTATATTCCACACAGTGAGTAGGCACCTAGATGTTGTTATGACTATATATTAGATTAGTTGCAATGATTTCATTGAAACTGTGCTCTGCCTTGCCTTTGCTCTCTCTTCTTTTCAATTCAGACCTTAAACTCCAAAAGACAGCTGCAGTATTCTGTCTGTTTTACAGTCTACTGCAGGGAGAGAAAAACACCCAAGTTCTGGGATCCAGGTGACTCTGGGTCAGCTCTTCAAAGGTAAAGGTGGAAAGGTATTTCTGCAGGACCGTATCTACCCACACCTAGTGGGGAGTCTGTTGATTTACAGTGGGCATCTCAGCTGCAACTCACCACCCACAGACAGAGTTTACAGAGCTACTCAAATGAAGGAAGGGCCTTCCTAAGCCCCTACAGCCTCTCTTACTTTCATCCCACGGATCTGAGTTGTTCAGATTCCTCCTACAGGAAGAAGTTGTTGCTTCCTTCCATGTTTTGGAAAAGCCCAAACGATGAGTTCAGGACCATTTGGATCTCAAATTTGATTCAGGTTTATCTTCTTTTACTGACATCTGTTTTAATTTTTAATGAGGCAAACTGTAGTGTGCAATTTGGAAGAGAACCAAGAAAAACAGGGTTTTGATTTTCAGTTCATTTAAACACCAGACGGTCAAGAAACATCATCCTTCCAGCTAATTGAAGTCTGACCACAGATTGCTGCTAATCTGGGCCTGAGTTGTGAGCTGTATTGTGGTCCTGTGTCACCAATCTGCATGCAGAAGCCACACTGAAATGGAGGGTCACAAGCAAAACAGATAATAGGAATACTTCAGTAAAACAAACAGGAAAAGAAAAATCGCTGAATTTGCAGGGCCAGAATACTGCCAATGGAAACTTTCTCTAGCCAAAGCTTTAAGCATCTCACAAAGCACCTGCAGAATAAAAATTCCAATATAAATAAAGAGCATGGACCTCTTGGATTCTCTGTTTGGCCAGAAGGGCACATCTCCATGCTGCTGCAGGGGTGGCTTTGATTTATTCTAGCGGCACATGAGCCACCTTTACATGGGCTGAGATGGAGACCAGCAACAGACCTTCTGCAGCAACAAGAAAATTAATGTGACTTTATTTACCTGTCCAAAATTTACCTGAAGCAATTACTGTGCAAATACACCCCAAGTTCAGAAACTTTGGGTGACATATGCTCCTCTTTCTAAGCACCGTTAATTGTGTTGAGTGAATTAGGCCCTCATTTTAAAAAAATCTTGCTTTTGTTTCCTGTTCAGAGGTTGCCACAGCACTGTGACAATCAAAAGAAATAACATATCTCACATGGTAATAATTGCAATGAGCCTGGTGAATTCATCATGATTGCTGTAAATGTCATTCCTTAGGCCCACAGTTTGTTCTCATCGTGTTTTTATTTTATTTGTTTATTTTTTTTTTTTTTAATGCTGATATCTGCACACTTGGTAAGAATAAATAGAAAAGACACCATTGCTTGGAAGCTGCTGTGGAGTTGATAAGTCCCTGGGAAACCTTTAACACCAGAATGATAATTTTAAATTGAAATCTGAGATTCAATTTAAATGGCCTGGCTGAAAGTCAAATAGGGTAGAACCAATACCATGTTATTTCTGGAAAAAGAAAACACCTTAATATTACATTCAGGGCTCATTAACATATATGTGGCAGAAATATAATAAAACGTACAGAACAGAATCTGGATTTGTTGGTCTGGAGAGGTGAATAAATCAGCTGGGCATTCATGAAGAAGCAAACTGAGACTGATTTGAAACATTAATAATGGTTTTGTTCTGGTGAAAGGTAAATATTCTGGAGGAGGACTTAGCAGGGTGCTCTGGAAACGCTGTGCAGAGGCTGGGATCCTTCTTGACTGTACCACCCTTCTTTAGCTGTGCTGGAAGGTACTGTTTAGCCTCAGCAAGTTTATAATGCTGTGACATTTTCATCTCAGTCTGAAAGCACATAGGACACTGCAACTCTATAAAGAGTTAAAACTCTATTTTCTTTTTCTTTCTTTCTTTCTTTCTTTCTTCCTTTCTTTCTTTCTTTCTTTCTTCCTTTCTTTCTTTCTTTCTTTCTTCCTTTCTTTCTTTCTTTCTTTCTTCCTTTCTTTCTTTCTTTCTTTCTTCCTTTCTTTCTTTCTTTCTTTCTTCCTTTCTTTCTTTCTTTCTTTCTTCCTTTCTTTCTTTCTTTCTTTCTTCCTTTCTTTCTTTCTTTCTTTCTTCCTTTCTTTCTTTCTTTCTTTCTTCCTTTCTTTCTTTCTTTCTTTCTTCCTTTCTTTCTTTCTTTCTTTCTTTCCCTTTTTCCTTCCTTCCTTCCTTCCTTCCCTTTTGAATAAATCTCTCCAGGGAATTCAACTGCAGACCTCAAACTTACTGACTGCTGCCTCAATGGCAATGTGACAGACATTTGAATAAATATATAGACATGAAGATGCAAAGTTTGTAAGTATATTTTAGTGCCTTAAATAATTTTTAGCCCAGCTTGACCTGGTATGCCTGGCCAGTAATACCAACTTAAAAATTTTTTAACTCCCTGGGAAAGAAAGGCCAAGAATTATTTCGTTTTAATGATCTCTTTTAGTGCAATATATATTATATTATATTTTACAAGAAACTGTATCTATGGTCTTCCCCAGAAACAAACCCAAACCCACTGTGTTTTATACATCGTATGAGATTATTGCCAGAAAGACAGCTGAAGCTGTTCTGATGTCCTTTGCCCAGCAAAGAATGCCTGTCAGGGAATGTGGTGGTATCTCCAGCTCCTGCCTCTGCTGCTTCCCAGCCTCTGGTCTCCCCCAGGGAAGAGAAGTGGGATGGGAAGAAGAATGCTCCTCATGCCTTGCCTGGGAGCCATGTGGGAAGTTTCTGATGGGAAGCTGGTTGGCAGCAGGGAAAGTTTATGGACCAAGTATGTGAGCCAGCAAAGAAGATGCTGGGTAAGTCTAAAAATGTCCAGGCAAAATATGCAAGCCAAAGTACATACACAGAGGAGAGAGAATGCAGGGCAGCGGGTGGATAAATAGTAGAAGAATGAAGTAGCTGCATAAACATTCCTGGAAAACTTCAGACTGGTACAGAAAGGGTTGTAAGGCCACTTAGATAATTGAAGGCTTCTATAGATGTACTAGGGTCTCAACTCCCACTGCCATGAGATTGAGAGAACAGTTCAACAGGTCACTGATGGGCAACTGAAATGCCCTCCTAATATGAGCTGGGTGTTCCAGCCGCTCTTCCAGAAAAGCAAGGGCCACATCTACCTGCCTCTTACCAATGTCTGGGCTACCCTAAGGCTCTTCAAATGCCTTGAAATGACAGGTACAGGCAACAGAACAAAACTTTTAACCAGCAAAGCAGTGGAGCATGTCTTAGTTCATGGTATACAGCTGGGCTTCAGTTAAGTTATGTTGTTTTAAGCACAATGGGATATGGCACGTAGCCTCTCATGCATCCCACATGAGATGTGCCAGCCTTATGAAGCTGCTGGGTGTCTGTGGTACCTCCAGTGACTCCAACTCCCTAGGCATCTGGATTTCATCTCCCATGGCTGAAAAGGCTCCACCGACTCCATTGACCTGCCTTCTCTATTATGCTCAGAGCTTAAAGACCTACAAAGATATTCAACTTCAGGTTTGTCATTCTTGAACTGAACAGCATCCTAGGTGTTTATCTAACCAGCAGCAAATGCTGAAACACCCCTTAAAGATATTCATTCATCCAAGAGAAAAGAGAGTTTTACCAAATGTTATCAACAATTTGAGGAAAATTGTATTGGCTAGATTGGATGGGCTTTTGTCTTGAAATATTTCTTGCCACTGAGCAGCTTGTTAAAAAAAAAAAAAAAAAAAGCAGTAACAATTGAATCTGTAACAGAACCTATAGTTTTCTCTGCGCTGAGACATTGGATGGTTTATTTCAAGAATTTGTCAAAGAAGCCTATCAAAGGAGAATTACCACTTTTTAAAAAGCTATTTGCTGTTGTTTTTATTATTTGAAGACCTGTCTGGAAAATTTCACCAAGTTAAACTGGAAACTAAATAGTACATCAATTTTCAGTACATTTTCTCAGCTCTTGGAATGGTTATAATTATTCCTTCAGAGACAGCTCCTAGGGACCAAAATCTATTGCCTGTGTGCAAAATCAGGCAAACAGTCCCAATCTCTAAAAATTTACAACCTGACTAAAATCCTAATCCAGAAACCCATTTACTCATTCATTTTACAGTAAGTGTTTAAATAGCTAGGGCCTCTTAAAATCATTCTTCAGCAGACGAGCTGTGTGAATATAAAATATGCTTGTCACCTTCTGAGTTTTGCCAGAATTTCCATAACTTATATAGACACAGCGCTTAGGAATGTGAGAGCTGAAATTCCAAGCAGTATTTTTATACACACACATATACATAGCCTGTGTGTGTACGTGCGTGTAGTATATGTATAGATCTGTGTATAAATATGTATTCATGTAAGGATGTGTATCCAATCACAAAGCTTGCACTACTGCTGGGAATCTTAGTCACTGCTGTGAACTGGAAAGGTCACGAGCTGTATGAATTCAGGGAACTTGCTCTGGGGAGAGAGTCTGGAAGCGTCAGCCCATAAAGCTGTCCAAGTATGGGAAAATAATTCTGGAATATTTTTTTAATAGGGATGAGCCTGAAGAGCAAAACATAGAGCCAAAGCATCCCAAATGTAGCAGAGTTTGAAAGTGAGTTATAAATTGGTTTCTCAATAGAGAACAGTCATCTGTCATTTGGAAGGACAATCAGGAGTGTCCAGTACAGCATAGGAGCCATCACTCAGTCTTTCATCCCCAATAAGGTCATTCGTTAAAGTATTTGACAGCACTGTGCTACATGCCTCTCTTTTGCATTGCTCTTACTGACTCAGAAAGCTACAGGGGTCAGCTGAGTGGACAGAAAAGAGTAGCAGTTTGAATTTTTGAATTCTTTTCTGGACAACCCTTCTTCCTTCTCTCCCATGTCAATGTGTACATGAGTGTGCCCCCACGTTTGATGACTCCTTCAGGCCCTCAGTGACATTTACATCAGTTACACAGGACTGCAGATCAAATCACAGATCTCCACCTTTTGTGTCAGGGACTCCTGGCTACATTTTACCCAAGAGATGACATTTGTAGAATATGCTAGTGAGCCATGATTACAGGAGTCTCTGCTCACCCATCCCTACCCAATGCCAGCTGTATGGCCCCAGAGGGGAGGAGAACAAAGACAAATATATTATCACTTTGGGAAGAGTATTGCAGATGCCAGGAAATTCCCTCCACTGTCTGATGGAGTACAAGAGAAGGAGCAAAGCTGGCAGTGCTCTATTGACACTGCCTGCCCCTTAACAGCATTAGCACAGACTGATGTTGGAGCGGCACTGAGTGCGAAGTTTAACTTTGGTTGACATTTAATGCTCCAGGGCATTTACCTGCTGAGGGATAACCAGGGTAGTTGTAATGTGCTTATTTACAAGGCATTCAATGCAGTACAGTAATCTCCTTTAAGGAATATTTGTTCTATTTTCTTCTTGTATTTTGATTCCAATTCCTCAAGATGTAGTGGTTGCTCTTGGCAACGTTCTCCCAAACTTTATGAAGATTCTTCCCAAAATTTATGAAGACAAAATGGCACATTTGAGGATAAGGCAGTTTGGAAATTAAACAAACAATCTCCTTTCATTCAGTGGCATTGTCAGAGCCATAGGTCTTTTGCTTTGGTAGTTTCCTGAAATTACTGTCATTTATTACCAAAGCTACTGGGCCTTTCAGCAAAAATCCAGCATGCCCCAATCCCAGGACACCCATCTCTTAGCACATTCTGGGATGTGTACAGTCCTGCTACTCAGAAAACAAAAACTACTTCATCAAAATACTTGATAAAATTATCCTCTTTGAAGTTAACTATCTATTAAAAAAAATCCACAAAAATATTTATTTATTTTATCTTCATTCCAGACTAAATTGAAATCTGTTACCACATACTTCAGAAAATATTTTAAATTAATATCAGCTCTATAGTGGCGTGGACAGAAATTTTTATCTAACATTCCTGAGTGGATGACCCACAACTGAATAATGTTTCTGTGGCCTCTAGGTGGTTTAATAAAAATAGGAAAGCAAAATAGGCACAAAGCTTCACAATGGGGAAAAATAGTGAGAAAGATGAAGGCAAAAATTCAGTTACTCTAAATAAATTCTTAACTCCATCTGCACAGTATTTAATTATAGGAAAGAAAGAAAATCAAACCCTTTAGACACCAATATTTTCAGGCAATTGACACATCTTGGCACTAACATGATCATATTACAGTGAAATAGAGTACTTAAGTCTGAAAAACCTTGGCTGTAAAACCAGATTTTCCTGAAGATGGATGAATGTAAAAGAAAAGAAATATTATTTGCTTACAGTCTGAAGTATCAATTAGGCAGAACTATACGCAAAATATGCCACAGAGGCCAGAAAACATGTCACTTAAATGTAAGTTGCTGAAAAGAAAAATTATTTGGAGAAAGCAATGTGATAAAGAAGTTATTTGAATCAAGATTCCACCAATTCAAGTTAATAAGGGGTTAACTCCTGGTTTAGTTTTTTTTAAGAAATTTTACAAACAGTGTTAGCTTGAAAAAAGGCACATACTCACAGTGCCAGTTACAGACATTTGTACTTGTCAAGAAGGAAATGGAAACCTTCCTAGTAAAAGATGTACAGTGGTGGGGCTAATGTCCCAATTTTGACCTTGTATGTTAAGATTAAAGCGTATTGTTGTGGCATGGCCATTGTTTAGTCTTTGCTGGCAGTACAGTACATCTTCATTCCCTTGATTTTGAAGTCTATTATCTTTTAAACCCCTTTTATTTTAAGAGGGATCTGAGTGCTTTTGTTGTAGAGAAGGCAGGGGTGAATTTATCACAGGTCAGCTTGCCAGAGGTTTTACCAACCTGCCTGCTCAGAGCTTGACCAACCAGACAGGGTTTAAGTAAGAATTAATTCATTAAATATTTTATCCCTAATTTATTAATAATTCAGATGGAGGTTGGTAAATAGAATCTGTTGACTAAAAAACAGCTATTATTTAAGTAAATGCAGTTAAATGAACACCCTAAATTTTACTCCAAATAAAGATCATTTTCTCAGCCCCATATCTGAACCACTTAAAATTCCATATTTGTAGTTTAAAGCTGACAAAGAAGCAAGAGGGGAAATACTGTTCAAATAAAAATTGGAGTCCAAGAGAGTTTAGGTTGAAGTTCCCAAAAGCAGTTCCCCATTACCTAATGGGGATGTTACCACTTCTCTAGGAAGAGTGACACTGAGCGTTTCTGAACCCACAGAGATGTCCTTCTCATCTCAGGTGGGCTGTGTCCTGTGAGGTGTCACAGCACTACACACCACAGGTATGGATATGTCAAAGCTTGTTGCCTTCACTGTTGTAGTAAAGAGTTTCTAGCGGTTAAGCCACCTAGCCTGGCTGTGGGTGTGACACATCAGCCCAGTCTGGTTCATCAAATCAAGACAATGGGCTGCTTTGCTCTTTGCTAGCTGACTTCAAGACAGGAGCATGGCTTCCCAGAGCCAGTCGCTCTGCCAGTTACGTGTCCAAGCGGATGTTTGAGCTCTGCTCCCAGCCTGTCCCAGCAGGGCGGGGCAGCATGGCCACAGATCCAGCTGGAAGACATTTGCAGTGCTTTGCTTCACTGGGACCCTGTGGGAGCATACTGCAGCCTATCACCGTGCTTCCCTCCTGCACAACCTCCCCTGCCTCCTCAGAGCGCTGAGCGTTCTTGCCCAGGTTCAAGTATCAGGTTCACGACAACATTTGAACTTGAGCTGCTGACCCAAGTTAAAACTGAACTACCTGCTGTTCACAACTCTTTGAAAACAGGTTAGTGAACCAAGATTGAAGAAGATACCTTTCTTCCTATACTAGTAAGGGCATATTTCCAGGTCAGCCTGTTTGGTGGTGTGATCTCACCAGGTTTTATGTACTTAACACCAGTCTGCTCCTTTTCCACCCAAAAGCAAATGAGGAAGGCCATTTCTGTACAAACTGAGTGTACAGTTATGTGAGATGTTTTAGTAACAGCAGCCTTGGAAGGTAAGGGCAACATGCCTGGTTCTATGTACAGAAGAGGCTGAGGATGTTACATATATTTACATATCATTATTGTAATAGGGAAGAACAACTTTCCATACCTCTGAGCACTTCTCTTGCATCCGAAATCTGAAGAAGAGACAGATCAAATGAGGAGTCTGTTGGAAAAAAATAGGTCTGATAAAAAGCACATTTAAACTGAAGGTAAGATATGACCAAAAATCCAGGGGTGGCCAAAAAAAAAGCTTGTTTAAAATTACATCCATAATTGTAACAGTTCCCCTTGTTTGTGTATTTGGTTCCTAGAGGAGATATTGTTATGAAATTAAGGTGAACATATTACCCTGTTCCAAACAATCACCTTTATGTTTTTTAATACAATGTAGGGTAATTTACTCAAAATGTAGGGTTGTTCACTTAAATCAGATATAAGGAAAAAAGTAAATTAGTCCAGGCTTGGCTGTAAATACCCCAGCCTCCCTCTCCCCAATTCAAGGACATGTAAATTAATCACAAAGGAATCTCCTCTGAGATTGTTCTTGCTGGAGAGGAGGACAGGCAGTAAAAAGAGCTCTGCTCCTCAGCTGGAAGGCATTGGGAAGCAAGGGGAACACAGAATTGGTCTAAGGCAGGAGAGATGGCTGGGGGATCAATTGGTGGGCACTGCCAGTGCAGTTGGTGGTGACAGCTGTTTTAAAAACATGGATTGGAATGTATAGGACATGGATAAGGAACATCAGACTAGCAAGAACTGATTTATATCTGTAATTGGTCTTATTTATTCCTGCAAACATTGGTCATGTTGCAGAAGGAAATGTTTTAAGGTCTGGCCTCAAGTTCTCAGTGTCAAAGTTAATGGTTTGACAAGAACACTTTAATAGCCAACCTTAATTGCAAATATGTATTTTCGCCAGGTCCCAATAGCAATTAAAGGGAGGGGATTAAGTTCAGTCTCTCTGAGGGCCCTTTTCCAGAAGTTTTCTGAGCTGAAAGCTCCTCAGCTCCACTGGCAGAGGGCTCCTTCTCAACCCCTGGGAACAACTGCAAAAGGAGCAGACAGAAAAGGTTCATGACAGCCCTAACCATATTTATGGGCAATGAAACATGCAAAACCCAGCTGGCATGTCAGGACGGTGATCAGCAGCTCAGTTAAAAGTATTAGTTATTGAGTTTGGTGAGGTCCAGGAGGCTTAGTCACACAGCAGCTTAGGCAGCTCTGAGTCGCTTCAGCCTGTCCCAGAAGAGCAAAACACAGGATCATTATGTGGAGAAATTCAGAGCCTGCAGGATAGTCACCTCTCACTGAAAGTCTCAGTCATATTTGTTGTCTCACCTGTATGCTCCATCCAGCACCTAGGTGGTAAGGATCACTTGGATGACAGAGATCCAGGCCTATTTTCCCACATAGCCTACGAATATAAACAACTGAAAATGGAAAGCTTTCAACTGAAGCAAGAATATACCATGTGCCATGGTGACCTGCACTTACATTTGACCAAGCATTCTTTCCTGTGATTGAAATATACCATTATCACATAGATACGAGTTTCTCAACAGTCTCTGTTCCTTTTGGAAAGGATACTATAACTTTCCAAATACAGCTACAACTACTTTCCCAAAATGTCAATCCCTCACCACAGGTCTGTTGGCTGTTTCAAAACGGCTGCTGTGGCATAAGCTCACATCTTTCCACAGCCATACAAATTACTGAGTAGCTTATTAAGCTTAAAATAGGATCCAGAGTAATTTAGAGAGCTTGCTTCAATACACAGAATGTAGCTGCTCTGTTGATTGATTGATGCTTTTCTACAAGCCTTTGTTTTTCAGAAAGTACAAATGTGTTTCTACAAATGCAGCGGAGGGGGATTAGCTCTGAAATCCACCGCTGAGGCCTTTTGTCTTTCAGCCCTTCCATGGAGTAACAAACAGGGCTGTCACTGTTCTGTTAGTTACATTTCTCTCTGCTCTTACGTATATAAATCCGTAATCTCATATGTAAAAGCAGTGGCACACAGTAGGCAAAAATCTTCTCTAGAGACGCCTTATGGAAGGTTTGGATTACAGCCCAGTTAGAACATTTAATAGCAGCAGCACCGTTCCCAAATTCCTTTTTCAGAATTTGCACAACCAGTAAACGAAGCTTTAAACTCACACTGAAAATTGATACAATTTGTTTGTTGATATAGTTACCGTCATCTGCAGTTGTATAATTTATTATCACCTACTGCTGTTGGGGATAATAAAAGGGTGAGTGGGTTTTGAGATGTGAGTAAAACATGAGCACAAAATCTCCACTGGAAATACTGAGTCACTTAATAAACATGTAGACCACAAATTCATTGTACATTATTCATTACACAGGTTACAGATGGGCCTGAAATAGACGAGTCTGCTTAGGTTTGTGTGCACATCTGCTCAAGCAGGGAGGAAGGGAGTCCAGCTTTGGATGTCAGTTCAGCCCATCTCCAAAGACAGAGGCCAGAGGGAAAGCTTGGATGCAACAGAGTGAACTGGAGCCACCTCCAGGTCCATCAGCACACAGTCTTATAGGTTTTGGGTAATCTCCAATGTAAATATTGTTAAAGATGTTGTTGAAGAAATAGTGATCAGGGCTGTCTATAAGCAGCAGATAAGACATTGGAGATACCACAACTTCTTTTTGACTCAGGCGTCTACCCACTGTGCAGCAGCAGCAGCAGCTGGGCCCGCACAGCCTGGCCTCCTTGTGAGCAATGCAGGCAGGGGCAGAGCCCAGGTATATCCACGAGGTGCTCTGTCTTAGTCATGTACATGTGCCAGCGCAATACAAGCTGACCAAACGTCTGGTGGGACCATTATCCGACCCTCAGCTCCAAGGGACTGATCCTGCCCTGAAGGTAGAGCCTGGGCAGCACTCACTCGCCACCTGAGTCAGACCAGAAGTTAGAACTGGTAAGTTCAGCACTCATTTTAGACCCCTGAGAGGAGAGAAGCATCTGCAGAGAGAAATGCAGGGGATGTAATCACACTGGTGAGTGCACAGCTACAGGGAGCAGGGGCAGGCTGGCCTTAGAAGGTGGCTCTGAAGCAGGTTCTGCCTCAGAGCTTTAGCCAGATGAATAAGGGCAATGTTTCTTACCTGGTGCACTTGCCTAACCCAAAACAAGCAGCACAACCTGTCTTTTCCAGGCTGGAAACTTGCTCACCTGCTTGGGGGCAGGGGAAGAAACCAAACCTTTGAAGATTACATGCAGCTGTGCCAACTGGTGACACCTGTCATAACATGAATAAACTACTGGGAGTTTGCATTTGCCATTTGAAGTGCACTTTGTAGGAGAAATACAGGGAAATTGGTGTTCAGTGTAAACCCAAATGTTAATCCTGTGTGTGTTTTGGAATGGGGGAGGGAATAGGAGAAATTGTGTGAGTTCTATTCTAAGTAATCCCCATTGTTTTGCTATTTTTTTTTTTCAGCCATGGGCCATTTTAAGTTGTGGCTCTTGTAAGATAAGTAACCACATGCAGGTTTAGCCATCACGGCAGAACTGACAGACATCAGCAGAATTCCCCCAGACTGAAGCACTTACTTGCTTTTTCATAGTTTTGCTGCTGTATTAAAAAAAGGCTAATTATTGATGATTTCCAGGAAAAGCTCTGCAGTCACATTTTTGTTCATTGCATAAGCCTTTAGATATATTTCAATTAAATATCTTTTATTGTTCTTTTTTTTTCTTTTTTTTTCTTTTTTTTTTTTGCAAATGGTTGTGCAGTGCTGCAGTCCAAATGTCTAGAAAGGCTGTAATTTCTTTGGATCATCACAACTCTGTTGGAATAGAATGGGCAAAACGTTTAATAGCAACCTTAGTACTATTTTTTGCAGTCATGGTTTGACATTTCAGTGAATGCTAATCCAGCTTACAAACATGAGGGCATTCAAGCTCTGGTGCCAAGGCATGGCCATGCACTCCATCTGTGATCCCTTTATGCACCTGTCAGGGTGCCCACAAAATGCCAGTCAAAAAGATAGGACCACCGTCTTACCCAGAAATCACATTACAGGCATTTATATTTTCTGTGCATTTTATACTCTTCCTCACCTCTTGAAAACCCACCGTACTCACTTGCAGTTGACAACACATCCATCCAAATTCAATCCTACAGCAGTTTCCTAGGTAACTGGCACAGAAAACCTCTACACAGCAGAACAAGCCAAAATACCCGTTAGCATTTCCACTTCTTTTCAATCCTTTTGAAACATGAAAAGATACAAAAAACCCACCACAAAAGCATTTAAAAAACCCAAACCCAAAACTAAACCAAATCAACCAACAACAAGAAAGCCAATGGCAAGGTAAGTTCAGCCACTCTGTTTAGCCTTCATCTAGGGAATTCTGCATCTGCCAAAAATTAGCTCAGATCTGGAGACGAGACCAATTTAATGTCTGAAATTATTTCTCAAGGGTTGGAATTCTTTGGGTTATCTTCACAGATCGCAAAGATCTTCCTAGGCTCTGACTCACACCAGCAATGTGGACAGATACTTCTGAATCATGCTGGGAGCTAACAATTTTTGTCTCTGATCTCCTAGCCCCTCTTACCATAGCCAGTTTCCAGTGGGACTTTACAAGGCTGCAAGGCAAGGACCATTAACTCTGGCCTATTAGTGTACTTCCAAGGAGGTGTTTCCTCAGACTGCCTTGTAACATCGTTCGGTTCAATACTCCCCTGGGGTCATGCCAGCTCTCATCGCTAGTGCTCTGCACGTGGCTGCAGCTCACTTAGAAGGGTTCCTCTATCCCCCTCATGAGACAGAGAGACTCTGCAGTCTCTGCTCTGGGACTGGTGTCTAGAGACTCTAGAGGAGGAACTGAAATGAGGGAAGGGGCAGAGGCCAGCAAGTGCACCTGGTTCGGCAGCGCAGCTGTGGTTGTGGCAGCTGTGGTGAGGCAGAATACATTTCCTTGTTTTGTGTGCAAGAAAATTGCCTAATATCCACGTGTTGCATTTAAGCATAGGGAAAAAAAGCTGCAGCCTGAAGCCATAGGATCATAGAAGAGATTGGACTGCAAAGCTACACTGACAGCCCTTCCTAGCACTAGTATGCAGACAGACACAGAGCTGATCCCTACAAAAAGGTAATTAAGGTGAGGGGGAAACCTGGGAGTGGCTGGCATAAAATACCCTAAAGGGGAGGAGTGGGCTTAGGAATGTGCATCTGAAGGGCTTGGTCTGGTGTCAACTTTTGTGAACAAGTCCTGCTGAATCTTGCTCACATACCCAGGTGAAGCCAACTCGGCAGGCTTTCACCAGCCCCATTCACGAGGAAGTAAGAGAGCTTCACAACTGGAGGCTGTAGCTTGCAGGCAAGGCCCTCCCTTCTCTGCCTGCAATTGTGATACCTTGCTGAAGGGCAGCATGTGCACATCAGACTGGAGCATAGTTCAAAAGAACTAAGTGTTGCCTGCAGCTGTCCTCACTTCAGAGCATGTTATAGCAGGTTGAAGGCTGCTGTAAGCTGTGCCAATCTCTAACTAGAGAAGTTTTTCTAGCAACCAAGCATTGCCAGGACATAAGGATACACCAGTCATGTTCCCTGGAATTGCCTCTTTTCCTGGAGCTAGGGGGAAAAATTCCAAGGACACTTTCTGTTGACCTCCTGTCTCTTACACAGGAGAGGGGAGCTTCAAGAAGATGGAAATGCAGGGTTAAGTTTATGAAGTTTTGTTCTGTGACATAGTGCAAGGCTGACACCGAGTCCAGCTACCCTGTCACGCCAGGTAATTTGAGAACTGGTAGGCTTTACAATTGCAGACTTTTATGCTTGGAATCTTCAAAGCATAAAAAGTAAGCACTTATAACAAGTAAGCACTTCTCTCCTTGCCATCTAACAGAACACCATTGCTGAAGCTAAACAAGCAAGAGGGTAGCAAAGCATGTTGTCCCCTGCTCACTCTCAGTGTTATACCAAGTTGAGCATCATCCCTTTAGTTATGCTCCCTTTTTATATTCCCAACAGCTGGATTAGAGCCCTAAACCAGGGTCCTGTGTAGTTAGCCTACTGAGATTTGTGTAGAGAAGCTCTACCACTGGCCTTAGGGCTCAGCCTTTGTATATTTGCACCGTCTGATGGCCTTTAGCTGAACTGTAAGGTTCTCTGTGCCAGGTCAGCCTGAGCCCAAATCCCAGAAGAATTCAGTTTTTACTGTTTGAGGATGTTGTGAGCTGAAGGCATGTAGACTTGAATCCATTCATTTGGCAACTTAAAGGCCACGCTAAGCTATATGATGCTACACAAAACAGTCCTGTGCACTTACCTGCTTTATGTCCTTCATGGTGCTGAGTGCTTTTTTATGGCTCAGGTCAAACTAGACCTTGCTTCCCCAAATCCAGCCTGCTTTTTTTGTCCCTTCTGACTGAGCAAAATCTTTGGTTTTATGCCCTTGTTGACTTAGCTTTTTTAGATAGCAGCTAGGTAAGTAGTACCCGAGTTTTCAAACTGTTTTGGTTGTCAGCAGTAATATCTTCTTTTTTTCTCCTTAAAGAGGTTATCGTTGAAGTTTAATAATACTCCAGCACAAGGTTTTGCTGCTTGCAAGAAATTCTCCTGATATATCTGACTTGCAACTTAATCGCAAAGTTATGAAGGTGTAGCGAGGGTACAGCACAGTCTAACAATAAAAGCAGCACTTGGAAAGCAAAATGAGCCTTGTCGCTGAACTACACAGTAGCCTGACATTAATCTGTCAAAGCAGCCACAGCTAATAATGCAGGAATGGGAAAAAATGTGTTTTTTAAACACTCCTTAGAGGAACTACATTGATTTAAGTGAGTTCATAATCACTACTGAATCAAAGAACAGGGTGGACTGTTAAATATAACCATTATTTCTTTGCATGCTTTATGAATTCCCCTTCAGAACTTTCGACTGTTTTGAGAGCTCTTACGTGTAACCAGCAGACAGGCACAGCCAGTGATCACACACCCGGCTTCACGGCACACGCAGGGAACATCCGACACTTGGGGAAAAAAAAAAACCAAACCCATGCAGCTGGTTTTTTTTTCTTTTTCTCTCCCATAAAAAGCGCCTGACAAAGGCAGACGCCCGTTCCCCGCATGCCCGCGGGGCCCGCGCAGGGGCGAGGGGCAGCCCGGGCCCAGCGCTGCCCGCGGTGCTGNCCGTGAGGCACCGGGGCTGCCGGCCGTGAGGCACCGGGGCTGCCGGCCGTGAGGCACCGGGGCTGCCGGCCGTGAGGCACCGGGGCTGCCGGCCGTGAGGCACCGGGGCTGCCGGCCGTGAGGCACCGGGGCTGCCGGCCGTGAGGCACCGGGGCTGCCGGCCGTGAGGCACCGGGGCTGCCGGCCGTGAGGCACCGGGGCTGCCGGCCGTGAGGCACCGGGGCTGCCGGCCGTGAGGCACCGGGGCTGCCGGCCGTGAGGCACCGGGGCTGCCGGCCGTGAGGCACCGGGGCTGCCGCCCGCCCGCGCCGCATGTCGCTCAGCCCCGATACGTGTTTGACGGCTCTCTGGCCTTTTCCGCTCCTCGCAGCCAAGCGCTGCCCTCCAGGTGCGTTTCCCCAGGCAGATTTACGTCTCCACGTAACTAACATTACCTGCAGTGCAAGGGCTGGGCAGCCCGTGGCGGCGGGATTTCCATCCCGCTGCCCCTCAGCCACCCCCGGGCCACCGGGCCTGTTACAGCCCAGAGCCCTGCTCTGCGGCTGCACTTCGGAAGCCGGCGGATTTCCAGAAGAGGCCAGCTTTTGCTCTTACTTGCTAGGGCGTTTGCATTACGAAAATAAAAAAAATGAGGGGGGCTCACCCACGAGCCAGGCGATGTCCTCCTGTCAGACAGAGGCTGTCACCTCTGCCGTTGCTGCACGGATCGTTGCCTTCTTGAAAGGCAGACGAAGCCCCATGCTTTGCATAGCTGGAATGGCTGGCTGGCCTCCTGCTTTGGATGTTGTCACCAGAAGAGCCTTGCCACACGGTGTGCACTGTGTGTGTCAGGCACCTTTTGTCACAAAAGTACTTTATTGAAATCAGTGGCCAAGTTCCATGTTCTACAGCACAGACAAAGCAAATACAGAGTCCATAAAAATGCACAGTGTGCATGAGATACGTGAGGGAGGGAAACAGTGGTATTAAACCAGCCACAAGACCAGCCATGTACAAACTGAAGAGCAGCCCCAGAGAGGTGAGGTACTCAACAGTCCTCCTCTGACTTCCTCCATTCACTCTCACTCTCTGAAGAAATGTGTTGTCAAATCCAACAGGTATCCTATGGAGACAACAAGATTCAGCTCTGAGCTGGTATCACACACACAAAAAAAAAGACTGCTGGTGTTGTGAGGGTGGGGGGAGATACCCACCTAATGAACAAAGAGAGAAGGTTAAGCCCTGCCATAGACACATCTCCCTCTCCTCCTTTACATTTTGGGGTTTGTTTTACAGAACTATGATTTAAGAATGGCATAACAGACATCTAACAAAGAAACCCACATGTATAGTGGAGCTGAAGGATTATATGGATAGCACAGCAGCAACGTCTGGTGCAGCTGGAATTTAATTCTGTTTTGAGCTCTCGAACAAAAGAAAATTTGATGTGTTTCTTCCCTCTGTCTTTTCATGTACATGATGAATAAAAAGGCCTGAGGGTTGCATTATTTGTGTTTTAATATGAATGGTTTCGGAATGCTGGTCTGTCCCACCAACAGGCTTGGAGATCAAGTGAGCTGCTGGCAGCACTGGAGCAGAACAACTGAAAGATGAGTCCAGGCACCAAAGTATACTAAACTTTGCCTCACAGTTTTCCAAGAGAAATGATCAGGAAAATGGCAAGAGGAGGGAATCAGAAAATTTCTTACATTTTCTAGAAGAGCAGATAGTGTACTTCAGCTGTCTCACAAATTTCAGGGCCTTTTTCCTACCAGGTAAAAAGAAGCAAAAAGGTCAACAAGCCACTCTCAAGGTGCCTGTGAGAAGCTTGTTAATAGTTCCTATTCCCAGCAATTACAGACTTTATGTGCCTTTTGAGACTAGGTATAGAGCAACTCAAAAGATTATTTGTGCCATCAACTTACTTCTTCTGTCATGGTGAACTCCTAGAGAGTCACGTGTCAGAAAGTTAAACAGAACCACAGAATCAGCTAGGTTGGAAAAGATCTTTGAGATCACCAAGTCCAACCTATGACCTAACGCCACCTTGTCAACTAACAGTGCTGAATATCTTTTTGACAAGCCCTACTGTTTCCAATACCAAAGCAATGAAGTTCAGCTGAATCCCTCGACCCTTCAGGAAGATGTGCACTGCATCTATAAAGCTTCAAGGAGTGACCACTTCTTTTTGGAGCCTTCAGTCAAAAAGACAGGGGCCAAGCAATTATGCCAGAAGTTTTTCCCTGGGTCTCCCTTTTTGGTCCCCTCAGGTGAAGAGAGGCACCATTTCTGTTCTTTCATTCCTCCTCCTCTATGCTCCCCAAGCTTCTGCTCTGCTTTCCGTGGGGACCTGTTTCTGACTTACTGGTTTACCCATCACAGAGCACCTGACTTCTTTAACATCGTACATAAAGCTTTATCAGAGCTGATTCAAGAAACTCTCTTACACAACATAGAATTTGAGATTAAATATACCCACCTTTACATCCCCTTAAAGTTAAGCTCACAGGCAGGGCACATGTAAGACCATCTACAAGGAAAAAAGCGTGGGCAAGCTGTACGTGAAAACTGCTCCATTAGAAAAAGCTGCCTCTGTAGCACTGGCTGCTAACAAACCAGTCCTTCTGACCTGTAGTATGAGGGATACCTGGGGACTCATTCCAAATTCATATGTTCTTTGTCTGGTTTAGAGCTGCATTCTCAGGCCTTCAAAATCCTATGAAAGTATTTTACATGCTTTTTAAGCATTTATTTTTTGTTGTAATTGCCATTTTTTTGTTTGCGTTGCTTTGCCATGCACTCAAGGGTTGCTCACTTAGTCTCAGACTCTGTCTGTCACTGGAAAAAATGCATCCCTTTCTAAAACTGTAGTGTGATGTTGGTGGGCTCTCTCTTTTGCTGCAGCTTTAACAGACAGTAGCCCAACTATAATGCTGCTGCTGGCTTTGGCTTCTAACAGACTTTGCTCAGTAACTAATGTTTAGAAAACATTTCCCTCTAAGCTGTCTCTCACTCTCTGAATTAGATAGCGTTAGATCTTTTTTTTGTTCTTACGTATTAGTGTAATATTGCTACATTCTTCCCTCTGTGTGGACACTCTTTCTGCAGTATGCAAATACAGTTATCAAACAGACTTTAAAAAAACATTTAATTGAATTGCTATTTTACAATATTTGCTGAATTTGAAAATCTTAATTTTTGGTTTAAATTGCATGACAGGAGTTCTTAGAATATCTAGGATTGTCTTACTGCCCTCTGTATGAGCTTGTACTAAATAGAATTATTATTCTGCCTTCTATAATCAGTGGTCTAGCATGGGCATGGGCACGGGCACGCTCTTGGTTCCCTGGAGACCTGCTGCAATGAAGCAGCCTAGGCCAGTCAGACCAGACAACAGGAGGGTGCTGGAAATGCAGAGGTGATAGTGCTGCTGTACTTCCTGAAGAGTAGGAGTCAGGAACATGAGACGTCTTCTCTATTCAAAACTCTTTGTATAGGTGTTGGCATAAACTAAAAAAATATCGGCATCTTGCTTTGGCAAGGCAATACTGCATTCTTAAGGGAAAACCCAGAGGGAACTTCAGCTGATTTATTTATGTATTATAATCCCAACACTCAGCAATGAGTTTTTAAAGGCAGCAGCCCCCGGGAGAGGAGTCCAGCACACAACCTGTCTGACCTTGCATGCTCTACTACCTCATTCCTGAAATCTTGGCATTTATGATCCCCGTTCATCAGAAACGCCATAAATGAAATTGTTTAGCATTTTCTTTTGCTGCCGTGTTTTCTGTACTCTAGGGGAGGATCAGAAATGCTGGACTTCATTTATTTCTTAGGATTAGAAAGGAAAAGATATCCTAGTATTGCACACAATGTTCAACGTAATGAGATTAATAAAGTTGAGGGCTTTTTGCAACAGCATGAAAAATTCTGTATTTAAACAGATCACTCCCACCACACAGAATAACATGCCTTTTGTTCAGAGATTTACCATGTTTAATTAGTCATTTTTTTAGTATCTTAACCATGTTTTCAGTTCAATAAAGTAATAAACAGAAGTGTTCAAAGTGAGGCAATACTGTCTTTATGTTATTTTTAAATTGTGATCAGATGGCTGTGGGACATGGAAAACTGAAAAAAAAGTACATAATCTTTGCTTCTGTAGCAAAATTTTAGTGCCAAATTCTGCTCTCAGGTAAATTTCTGTACAGCATTGTTCATAACAGTATTGCAATACAAGGGCATGTTCATGGGTTTAAAAAGTACCAAAGGTCAGTAGTTGTTGTCATATCTTAAAGGCTCAGCACACACCAAGTGGAGCCCTGGTGCTTGTCTTGTATCGCCCTGCTGCCCTACTACAAGCAGCCATAGCATCATTCCTCTCCAGAAAACTGATTTTATTTCAACAGAAATTTTTTTTTAACTTAAATTTGCCCATTTCAGTAAATGAGAGCACAATTTGGCTGCTTTCTCAGGGAAAAGGAAGCCAACCAAACATGACTTTCACCAGGCCTCAGTTTTTGGCCCCAGATTTCAACATACACTATTACAGCAATCAAAAGAACCATAGAGATTACTTATTTTACTGTTCCTTAACACATATCACACAGTCCTGCAGCAAGCAGAATCACAGATGAACCTCAGGACATACAGAGAGCACAACTACTACACTGGACATGAAAAGGAAATTTTATTAAACATGTTTACATAACATGAGTTGGAAGTTCATTTAAAAGCACAGGGGAGTGTTAAGACAAGTGGTCAAAATAGAAAGATACTATCCAATTATAGCTAGTTAGTTTTTGGCCACTAAGACAGAACAGGATCTAGTAGTAGTGCACCAATGCTTGAGTTCTTCCTGCTCAGCAGGTCGAGCAGTAACCAATCTGTGCCCTATGGAAAGATGGGCAGAATAATTCCCATGTGTTGAGTAATAATAAATAGTTCACTTGGTGCAGGCAGTATGTCTATGAATTAAAACCTAGTGTGTACACAGTTTCTACATGTGTTACAGCCCCACAGTAGGAATCTACACCAAAATAGTTATTAGAAGGAATTTGGTCCGTACTACATCACGTTTTCCATAGGGTAAAAAATAAAGTCCATCTATAGACATTTAGCACCAGACCCACAGACCTAGCCTGGCTAAAACCTGCAAAATGTCTATAAGAAAAATGGATGGCTTAGATTTCTTGGTTACTTCAGTATAGTAATTACGAGCAAACTGTACAAGTACATGCAACATACAAGCTGGCCTATGTGGAACTAACATACATTATTAAATAACCTTTTTCATCTCTTTTTACAAAACGTGCATGCAGCTTTGAACAGTTCCAAGTCATGCTGCTCTATTTGTGTGATCACAAAATTGAATGGCCTGTAAAAGGAGGGGAAACATATCAATGCACCTGCAGGAATCTGCAGTTCTTTGCACATTTACAGAATATCACAAGGGATTTCAAGGCCAAGAAGAACTCAAATGAATAAAAAGCAAATTGAAATTTGATTTTTTTTCTCCAAAAAGTAAGATATCTTGCGTTAAAAAATCAAGCCTTGTGCTTGCATCAATCTCAAAGAAATGTAAACTAAAATTTGATAAAAACATTAGTAAGTGCAGAATATTTCAACTGGAATTTCCAGTGAAACATTGAACAACTCATACCATGCTCTATCCAGGGCAGACAGGTGCGTCTGAAGCGACACACATCAGAGAAGCCTGGGTACAGCTGAAAGTGTCATATGCTCAATTCATTCCTGGTCAACATTTTGGGAAGTCAAATATACATTTATACACAGAAACGTAAGTATTCCTCTCCATTTCTAGGAGGAAAATTGCATTACCAGTAACATATTCAATGTCAAAATTAAGACTAAAGCTGCTTTATACCAGTCCCCAGCAGTAGTTGCAGAATTCTTCAAAATTCTTCCATGCAAAACATCATAAACAGAAAAGTTATTTTATATATATATAATGCAAACATGTCTGCTTTTTACAAAGAAAAAGTGGCACTGTGATGATTTTTATTTTTAAGAATATAACTTAGATTGGTCATTTGTTCTGGGTTCCCACACGAAAGACTTGTAAGTACCAGAACTGAGAAACGATTTGAACTCGCTGGAATTGTAACTGTGGCTGTTGAACGTTTTAATGATGCTTACAGAGATATGCTTCAGCCCTTTTTTGTTTGGTTTAGAAAAAGAAAGGAAGGGTCTCTGTTAGCATTGTGAGGACTTCTACAAAACTAGCAGAATCACGTGGCAAAAAACTAGTGGAAGTGACAAGTACAGAAAAACTGCTGAAACACCAGGAAGGTAACACTGCTTGAGGGCTCTCTCAAAATGTGAAAAATACAACATTGTTAACAGAGTGAGAGCTTCCAGTTTGGGTCATCTTTGACTTAGGTCGAATCTAAAGGTCCCTCTCTTTATTCTTTTTCCTTTCTTTCTTTTTTTTTTTTTTTTAATCATTATAAGCATCAGTGATAGCTGCTAATAGATTAGCTGTATGTGATATACCTTTGTTCTGTCAATTTAAGCCACCTCTCAACAGACAGACATATGTTTGGATAACTACTACGAGCAAAAACGGAAGTGATTGTCTCTCTCCAACAGTGTTTCTTGATCATGTGAATATCTGGTTCCAATTGTTATCCTGGGTGATGTTTTGAATAGACCTGCTACTATGATCTAATGCAGGGAGGCCCAGTTGAACTTTCCAGAGATGACTGGGAAGCCCTACGTGTCAGAGGAGTCAATGTTGGATCCACTAGTGATGAAGGTGGAAATAATTTATACCAGCCTATTACCACACTGGACAGATCCAGTTCCTCCAGAAGGATCTGGGCAACTCCCATGAAGCATTTGTGGTCCATTCGGCCATAGTCTCCCCAAACTATTACCTGGAAAAACATAAAATTAAGGTTCATGATTGTCCCCAACTCCATGCTTATACAGGGTTATATACGTAAACCCATGCTTATGTATGTTCACTCTTGCAATTATATGTGTTAGCATAAGGAAAATGTTATTCTCAAGTGTGAATGACTGCTTCCCTTTCATGGGAAAACCTCATGGCAGGACAGGAGCAATGTCAACAATAGAAAAATGTTTAATGCAATAAGACATTTTGTAAGTCTAAAACCCCAAGCCACAAGGATGTGTTTATTGGTATTTATAAAATTAAGTGCTTAGTGAGTTGGAATGGATTTACACATACTGGTTAAATTTAGGTAAACATGCAAGTGATTCCCCAAATGACAGCCTAAAATGTGATTGAGAAGAAACTGACCTGAAGGACTTTACCCTGTGGACTTTCCTCAAAAACCAGTGTCTGTTGGTACAGAGGATCAAGGGTCTTCCTTGCAATTCTTGTCTTCTTCTTAGCTATACATGCTCCATTTTCCAGTAAATACACTTTGACATATGGAGCTGCAAACAGAACATCAAGAATGTTATGTTTGGACTTACAGTGCACATCTGAAATGGAGGACAAATGCCTTAAAAGGAAGCAGAGTAGAAAGAAAATTACACATATTATTTTCATTTTATCTTCAAAATTGTATGATCTGAGTACAGTTATATTCATGAAACAGATGACACAGCCCACAAGAAATCAATTTGATTTTTATAAACTTTGAATGTAATGATCTAAGATGTTACTAACAACAATTATACTTCATGTCTGTCATTTTAAAAACATTTTCTTTTACAAGGAATTAGCTGTCACTGACAGCTATTCTGGAGTCTCTATAAATGCTTAGGGGTCAGAGATAGTTCAAAGCAAAAGGAATATTTAAAACTATGCCACTCCAATGACACAAACATGAATTGCTTTTTCATCTCTAGCTCCTAAGGAGATTACAAAGTACCATTTCACTAAATGTTATCTAAAAGAACTGTTCCAGGTGTTACAGTAAGCAGTGGTTGTCGCATTGATTCTATAGCTCCTCTAATAATTGTTTCTATAAATAAGTAGAACTTCAACAAATGTCCTTATAAAATGATACAATATTGTTAGAGTATACATTATCCAAATTATTGACACAGACAGTAACACTAGCATAAGCTGCTGCCTTCTCAAAGCATTGTTGTGTACAGTTTTTTTCCATACCTGGGGTAGATTTGGAGCCAGGTTTTTGTGTGAGGCCACGGGCTCTAATGACTTCTACTTCTAACTGGCCTTTTTTATCCACCATTCCAATCTGGATGTCACCTGAGAGGGAGAAGAAAGAAGCCCACATTTTAGAGAAGCAGTACAGAGCAGGAGATAAGGTGTAAGAGTGAGAAAGACTAGTTTGATATTGTTCTTCTGCATTACTGTGCTTGGTGCATCTCCTGATGATCCCTTCAGCTTCTCCATCATTAAATAAAGACTAAATAATTTATACTTAGGGAGCATGGTGCCCTCTCTTGGTATACAGTTCATACCGGCTAAAAAGAGGCATTTTTTCTTCAAAAGTCTCCACCAAGCACACAGATGACCATTTTTCCATTTTATTAATATTCCACACACATTTTTGGTGTGACTGAAATTTCACATTAAAAAAGGAAACTGCTTTCATTTCTAAATAGTCAAACTTGTTTCCTTGCCTGAGTTTGACAAATGACATTTCCTGCAGAAAAAGGAAACTGTTTACTCTGAGACCAAGCACTGTTCTGATCTAGATCAATAAAATACAAAAGCAGTAAACTACGTGCTGATGCTCAAAATATTTTATCTCTGTGCTTTCATACATCATGGAATCAGCTGAGTAGAAATCTAACTTAGATTAAAATAGGCCATTTAGAAAAAAAAAATGCACAGTATGACATGAGCAGCCATGACACTTCAGCAAATAAATGAACTACATCCACGAGACATGTGAGTATATATATATATATTTGATATGTAACTCTGATTGTCTAAAAACCAATTCACAAATAGATGACCCTGAAATATAGAATCTGTGGTCTGGATTTAGAGAAACAGCATTTTGAAATTAATTGGGCATGAGATTTTCTAACAGCATGTTAAAGCAGTGTTTATACCTTGGTATGTGAGGTATGACAGAACAGCAACAAAGATTTTTTTTATCAATTAAACTTTGCTTGAATAAACACAGCCGTGTTTTGCACTAAAAATAGTTCAGAGGAAAATTCCAACAAGCCTTTTTAAGAGCACATCTGTGTATCGCATATCCAAAATAAAACATGCAACAGGTAACCAGAAGGGGGAGCAATAATCCAAACATTTTCAAATCATGGGTGTGAGATGCTTTGAAAAAACACGGTGGAGTGCTTTTTGGGGGCAAAACTTGAACCGATAGTAGATAAAGTTCGAAAAAAGTCAAAAGAAACGTTTTACTCAAGTTATCTGCAGAAAAATCTTTAGCAGCAAAACAAGATTAAAATAAAGAAACAGAAGAAAAGTAGACCCTTATATGCATACCAATAAAGCCATTTAGATATTATTTGGACAAATAATCTCACTAATCCATTTTCTTCCAAAAGAATAATAAAAATGTTAATTTAATAAGTTTGATGGTTATGAATGCCTTAGGACAATCATTTGGATTTATATAGCAAGTTTTGCCTTAGAGGGTCCTCAGAGCATTTTCAAGATAGTTTTCCTTCTGCTTATGAGTTGGGAAGGGAACACTGTCTTTTGCAATTTGTTTTTCTGTTTCTCTCTCCTTTTTCATATGTGTCTCAGTAGCCCTTCCTAAAGTTGGTTTTCTCAAGACAGTTGTATTGAAACATCGGCTATTTGTAATTTCCAGCAGGAGAAGTATTATTACAGTAGTGGATCAAGGACTCCACAATTTGCATCCTAAAGCATGTCAAAGAACTGCCCATATAAGCAAAAAACTCCCCAGAACCCCAACCCCAAATGTTTCCAAAGATACTTACACAGTTCTGAACTCTTGCACTCCTTATACAACTCATAATGACTCTGTTCATAAACAAGCTACAGCTAACGCTACTAAAGGAAATTACAGACTGGTCTGGAAAATAGAGAAGATCACAGATATCCCCCAGCAGCTGTTGTAGAAAAGGATTTTGTGTCTCTCGTGAGTGGCTTTTTCAGTGACTGATTATTGGGCATTGCAAATGTTTCCAGAAGTTTCACTTTCTGGACTTAGATGAACTAAGCTTGGAAAAGTGCAATTTGGCCAGAAACCCTCTGTCACATCCAATGTAATCTGTATCAAGTAGATACAAACTCTGAACAGTTGAGATTTTGCAGTGAGCTATGATTGGATAAGCCACAATAATTTTGTGTGGGAAGTAAACCTCTTATCTTCAAATTGCAAATAAGATTAGCCAATACCTCAAATGGAGCAAATACTGTTTGTCACTGCACTTTGGATGCTGCCATGATAGGAACACCAGTGGCTGCAGATAGGACCTTCATGTTGACAATGAAGGAAGACACTTGGTAAAAGTCCTTTTGGTGCTATAGTCTGGCAGTGTGTGCATTAGTTAATTGCCTTATTATTCATTCAACAGAGTAGAACATATCATTCTTACCCATGGCAGGGGTTGCTAGTGTTTGTCGGCCTACTAACTGTGCAGGTCCCAGTCCGTCGAGGAAATCACTGAACTGACTGTCAGCGCCCAGCCGTACTCCAGGAAATATTAAGCTGAAACAAAAGAGAAGCTGGTTAAGCACAAGAACAGGATTAATGTCCATCATCCTACAGTATTTATCTCAAAAGTACTACTGATACGAAGCATGCAGCTCAGGATGCACAACCACAAATCATTCTGCAGCGTCAGGAATGGTATGTTTCCCATGGACCCCAAAGCAGCATAGAGAAATTCTGCACATCGACTCGAAGTAGTCCATAAAATAGGTCTTCCTAAGGAGGTCTCCAGGAGCAGTGAAGAGTCTAAGAATGACCTTGTAAAAGCTTCATGAAATTTAATAGCCTATTCTTCATTTATGAGTGTGTGATTTACATAGATCCAGACCCCATCTGTTTGCATCAGTTTGCAAACAGGGAAAACAGATGTATACACTAAATTAAACCTGATTGCTGCAGCTGTTTAATGAAGCAGTAAACTGGCAGGTAGTAGCAGTAGTGGTGATTAGAGCTAAACCTAATGCCACCCTCTAGCCAAAATATTCTGACAGGCAAATCTGGATCTACAATTGCTACTCCCCACCCCTCTCTCATGATACAAACCGAACTGTAACACCTCATCACAGCATATATGGGAACATTCAAGGCCATGTTAGACAGGGCTTTGAGCAACCTGGTCTAGTTGAAGGTGGCCCTGCCCAGGGCAGGGGGTTAGACTAAATTACCTTTACAGATCTCTTTCAACTCAAACTATTCTACGATGCTATAATGTGTACTTTGCCAAGCTGCTTTCTTAT
This sequence comes from Nicator chloris, assembly GCA_013400495.1. Lineage (NCBI taxonomy): Eukaryota > Metazoa > Chordata > Aves > Passeriformes > Pycnonotidae > Nicator > Nicator chloris. The sequence continues at coordinate 1,586 of WAAE01007336.1, read as the reverse complement.
ATTCCATAGTGTCCACTTCTTATTTAGTAGATATACAGCCTCCTAACAATAACAAAATAAAAAAAAAACAAAGAGAGAAAGAGTGATCCATGGTGGGAAGACTCAGCTTTGACTTCCTTACAACAATTATGAGAAATAAAAGAAAGATTCTGAACAAAGTCTAGACAGTGTATTCCCCAGCAGGCCATCCACCACTCTGTATCTTCTTCTTCCTCAAAGGAAATTCCCTATTAGACTGCAAAAATAATAAAATACTTCCTAATAAAACCAAAATAAGGCAGAAAACCTTTTTTTAACATCTAACCTAAATCTCCCCTGATTCAGCTTCATGCCATTCCCTTGGCACAGCATTTTTCTTTATTTATTTTCCAAAAGATAAGCTTTTTCACAGAAATTTAGTTTTAAATACTCTCTGTCTCTTTTTTTTTTTTTTGTAAATTTTTTTTTGGTAATTTTTTTTTTTAAGATGGAAGGGGAAAAGAATCTCAAGGTGTCCAGTTCAACACCAAGATAGGATCTGCTTCTCTCCCCAGTGGCATTATCTTTTCACTCTTGCCTCTGCTATAAGAAGTTTCTTGCTTGTTTCATTGGCCTGATGAGGCAGCTGAGCCCTAGGTGTACAGGTCTTAATAAGAGACTTGGAACAACTCCAAATTAAACTTTCTTTGTGTATAGTATTACTGAACAGAGTTTCATATCACAGGGATTCACATACAACATCTGAAGTTTAACTCAGGTAACTCAAACATATCTCAAAGAAAAAGTATCCCTGTGTTTGTTTTGAATAATGCAGTCTTAATTTAGTTGTCTTTTGATGAACAAAATGCCTCACCGGATGACAGGGAAAATAAGAATTCTTAAGAAGTCCTGTCTCAATTTCAATTTCCATGAAATTTGTGTTATGTACCTAAAATGGTTCAGTTTTTCAAATGTGTCAAGAGGAAGAGTCTTTACACAGAGCTATCCCCTTCAGCTAGAGTTTGGGACATCCCAAGTAATGGGAAAGAAACTTCTACTGCATTAGAAACTTCTCCTACATCACTGATATTTTTATTGCCACTTACTTGCCCTCGGAGCTATAACTATTTATGCTGCCATCAGTGGATTCTCGACTTGGCTGTCGAACCATACGACTTCTCATCTCTGCTGCCATTCCTGTTTCTGTGCTTCTCTGTATCGTGCTCTTTAGCTTCTTGCTGCCAGCCTCTGAAAGCAGAGAAAAAGAAGCAACAGTTAGAATAACTTACAGCAAAGTCTTCCCTTGCATTTTTCACCCAAGAATAGTGATCTGACTTGGTCATTACTATTTACTAACATAAAAAGACTATTCTGATTGAAGAAGCAATCTCTCATCCTCAGTTGCAAACTGGAAATGACTTCTCTTTAAAAGGCTGCAACCTGAAGACCTTCATTAGGGCAAACTGTTAGAAATTAGATGTTAATAGCCTTTACACAGTCAGAATGTAGACAGGTTGTGATACTGTCTACTAACGACATACTTAGTAATGTGCCTCTAGCCACCCTGCTAGGTTGGGTGACTGCAAAAGAAGATACAATTCTCACAGAAAATAATAACAAGGGAAAAA
>WAAE01007333.1:105006-118043 GCA_013400495.1 Nicator chloris | reverse complement strand
AGCTGTCTCTTTTCCAGGCTGAAAGATCCCAATTCTCTCAGGTTTTCCTCATAGGAGATGTGCTCCGTGTTTCACGCCTACCTCCTTTTTCTTTCCCCTCCTCTTCTTTGGAAATTAAAGCTCTCAGACAGGGGGCATCAAAGGTCCCATGAGTCCTGTCATATTTTCTCAAAGGAACTGGTGGACATTTTTATTTCTGGGAAACTGATATTTTCATATTAGCCTTATAGACATAAAAATCCAATCCAGTATTTAATTCTTTTTTTGCTGGGTATTAATGTGGCTGTACTGTAACATAGAATTTTAATGACCAGTAAAATATATAGAATTATTGAAATAAAGTAGAGGTTTAACATATCATATACACTTTATCACATATACTACTTTATCTGAAAGCAAGTTTGATCAAAATTAAGTGCTGTGTATGGGAACCAAATTGTTTTGAAATGTTCCCAAAGATGTAATCAAAGCATTATGTTCCAGCAAAATATTTCAAATCTGACATAGCATTTTCTAACGAAAGGTCTTCCATCAATTATTTTTTCTCTAACAGTCACTGTCTATTAAAATTTGTTTCTTGTAGGGAGAACATGACATTTGTTTCATATAACTCATACTGATTTCCAGGAGATACAATACCGAGAGATAACTTCAATTAATGTTTGACGCCTCCACTGTGATAGGATAATGTAATGTTGCCTCTGTCACTGCAATGCCTTGCAGTAATTGTACCTGCAAAAAAAAAAAAAAAAATGGCAAGGAAAGGAGCTCTGTAGCTAACACAAAAGGAACATGATGGTAGAAAAGTTCTCTGAGAAGGAGTAGCCATTTTCTCTTGTTCACCAAACCCAAGCTTCAGGCCATCAGCTATGCTTCTCATTTGGGGATTTTTCTTTTGCTGCAGATTGAATGACAGTAGGGGGTGCAGGGCTTTTCTGTGATAGAATTTCAGCTTTGATTATCAATTTTTCAGACTCTTGGATATGGTTTTGTATGCACACCAGTAGTCTTTATCGGCTTTATGTTAAATAGATATAAGTTGATACGCTGAAGGGGAATGGGAAAGGTAAAGGGTTGGGTTACCCTATAGACCTTTTGCTATTTCCCTTGCCAGTTTCTATCAAAGTCTGGTGGGCCTTTTTGCCAAGATCTGTTCTGCATGAAGCAGAGTGCTGGCCCTGACTCTATGGAGCAAACCATGCACAAGAAACCACTTTTAGAGCTGGCAGGTCTGATGGCAAGCCATAGCTTGTTTTAGACAGACTGGGAAAATGGCAGTATCTCCTACAGAAATGCAGAAGCATCACAAACGTGAACTTGGCTGCATCAAAGTTTACTTGTGGTCTGGATCCAAGTCAGAGTCCTCCATCTAAGTAATTCTGGGTTAAGAGAGGATTCAGGGCTTCTTCCCTCCGTTGCAAGCTTTGATACCAAACTATCTCAGTGGGAAAATAATTTGCAACTCTCCTTTTCATAAAGAGGCACTCTTTAAAAGGAACCTCAGCATTTATAAAAAGACAGTCCCAGAGGCTATTGGCTGTTCAACTAAACAAAAGGATTTCTCTTTCTCAATCGGTTCTCTTCACTACCTTATAATTTAGTGTCAGTATTTGCAAAATTTTTGGCATTTCCCCCTCTTTTCTCTGAATTCCTTTACACACAAACTCGCACAAATTGCTGTATGACTGATATCCTGTCCTAATGTTGTGTGCTTGAGGCTACATTGAGACAAGATGATAGAGACCATGGCTCATTTCCCCAGAATGTAGCCAAAGGTATTTCTGTCATTTTAGTTTGGTTTAGGGTTTTTTTGTTTTGGTTTGTTTGTTTGTTTGTTTGTTTTTATTTTACTATCATTGTCAACCGTGAGTGGAAATTGCCCAATATCTAAAATGGTTGAATACCCTCAAAAGGATTTACGGCCTTAAATGAAGTGTAACCTCTTTCCTTGTGGCTGTGAATTAACTGAGTTCCAAGCTATTAAGGTTTCAAAACATTTTAGAAGTATGATATGATAATGCTTCAAGCCTCATAAGACCTATCTCATTTCACTAGATGGTGACATTTTACAAATTGCCAGATTCATCTTTGTTTGCTAGCAGAAGATAAAGTTCTAGCCTCTTTAGTTTAACTCGTCAATTTTATAGCCCTTTTATATGTCTGAAATTCTGGAGATTAAGGAAAGAAGTCTGAGAAAGGAATAGTTTACAACATTCTTTTCAATAGTTATTTAATTGGTTGCCTCAGAGGGAAAAAGGAGAAGAAATATCCATGTATATTCATGCTTCTATCTTGCCCCTGTATGTTTTCCTGTGAATTCATTCACATTAAGCCATGTTTTGGGTTGCAAGCTGCAGTATTATACATGCAAAATAGGATGAAAGGTACAGCTTCTTGTACTCCTTGTACTTAGCAAGAGAGAGCTACAGGGAAACCCTTGTTATGAAATGTTAAATACAATACTGTATTTCTTCCTGCATTTTGTCCTTGGCTATTGAAGAGAACCATTGCATGTCATTTAACAGTTGGTGTGTTCCACCTCAGAAACACGCTTCATTTCACTGAACAGGAATTCAAGGTAGCAGAGACCATGTCACAATGAGAGCACATGGCTGTGCCTGCATCTGCGCCCTGCATGGAGAAGGTTCCCCCATATGCTCACATGCTGTGGACGTGGCTGCATGCACAAGCATCATCAGACAAGGATTTAACTGAATATCAACTCCTTTTCCCATTGCACTAACAGGGCTTTTTCACTCTGTGACTTTCTGGGAACGAAAATCCTGTTTTTATTCTCCTACGTTGCTGTATTATTTTTAAACAGAACAGTAATTTTAGTGGATGGCCTAGCTAGTTTTTGGTTCTTTTCTTTCAGCTCCAGGGCATTTAATGCATCTTTTAATCTTGAAAGAGCACATCATTGCACAAATTCACGGTAGGCAGTTGATGCTTCTTCACTCGAAGAAGTTATGACTCTTTTAACTAAGTATAAATCTAGTGAAATGTATATCAAGAGACTCAAGTGAAATGTACTGTGCAAAAAGGGTAGCAACACATTAAGTCACATTTTCCATCTGTCTTGGGATGCATAATGGAGAGGAGATTTAAACATATTTTGACCTTTGTATGGTTACATTCAAATACTACTGTAACTCCCTTTACATGATTTTTATAACATTGTACTATGCATTTTCCCCTTTAGGGGAGGGGGAATGAGATACCTGGTGCTATGTTCATGGGCAGAAGTCCTTCCCTAACAGTCCTTAGTCGTAGTGCTGGGCTGATGGGTGGACTTCCTGATCTTAAAGGTCTCTTCCAACCTTGATGTTTCTATGATTCCATGATTCTAGGTCATGCTCCTTAGTCTCCACCACGACCCCACTCCCAGAATGAAACCACTTTGTTCTCCTCACAGGTTGTCTCTGCTGCTGTTGTCTTTTGTGGTTCCTCCTCCTTGAAGACAGGAGGCCAAGATATTCCAAATCATTTTTGCTGAATTTGTAGAATCATATAATATTTTGGGTTAGAAAACACCTTTGAGTCTAATAATAAACCTAACACTGCCAAGTCCACCACTAAACCGTGTTCCTAAGTGCCACATCTACACATTATTTAAATACCTCCAGGGATGGTGACTCAACCAATTCTCTGGGAAATCTGTTCCAGTGCTTAATAGACAATTCCATGAAGATGTTCTCCTATTATCCTGTTATCCTAAATCTCTCCTGGTACAATTTGAGGATATTTCCCCTTGTGCTTTCTTGCAGCTTGTTGTCTGCAAGAGGAGACCAACTCCCACCTGGCTACAGCCTCCTTCCAGGCAGTTTTAGAGAGTGATAAGGTCCCTGAGCCTCCTTTTCTCCAGGCTAAACACCCCCAACTCCCTCAGCTACTCCTCATAGGACTTGTGGTCCAGACCCTTCACCAGTTCCATTGTCCTCTGGACACACTCCAGCACCTCAATGTCTTTCTTGTAGTGAGGAGCCCAGAAGTGGGCTTGAGATGTGGCCTCGCGACAGATGTTTTGCTCAGCACAAAAAGTACAGTTACTTCTCTGTGGGATAAGTATAACCCTACTTCAGTTTAGAACATATTTCCCATCTTTAATATCACATCTTTTCTTGACCATCCTCTCAATTTCTTTTCCACTTTATTTCTACTGTGGAAATTATATTTTGCCATTTGACTTTTTTTCTAATCTCTGGCACACAGTGTGTACTTATCAGCTTCCACACATCATCACGTAGCTGCAGCACACTTTCATTCCCCTTCTTCCCTGCCATACCACACTTCTGCAACTGTGCCAATACTGATGTCTTTGGGCAAAGCATCAACCTTTATGACATCAAAATGTAACTATTCTATCTAGTCTTTCCTGAAGGGAAAGTATTGCAGGTGTAAAATCCCTGGTATGCCTGACATCTTATAGAATAAAGTGAATGGACAAGCAATGATTAAAGACATTTAATTTTGACTATGTAGCATCTGTGTTCTTTGTAAATTAAGATACTAGCTGCACAAGTTGGGGTAATTAAGGAAATTCCTCATTTCCTTAGCACATAAATGTCTTAATAGTGTTTTTTCTCCATTTGCACTGGTTTTCACCTTTTTCAGAAAAAATATTACAATATATTTTATTTGGAAAATGTTGGATCAGAAGGATTTTTTTTCCCTCCTGAATAAAGCCAGTGATGTCTCTGTTCTGTTCTGTTATGTGGTCAGCTCAGCATTTCTTAGTATTTCTATGAAAGATGTTGCTAGCAACAATCTTTGAGTTTGCTTAAGAGAAAATAGTATGCATGGATAGAAAAATTCATGATGCTGCAACCTTAACTCTGTCATATCTTTATGAAGAAGCTGTGCAAAGCCAATTATGGAAAACTGTTTGGCTCCAAGTTCATAGCAAAGCCTTGCCAGTTGGGCCCAAGTTTCTCCCAGAAGGTCACCAAATGAAGCACTGATAGCCAAACCCCAAGGATAAATCCGTGCTGTAGTCAGAAGTGGAGATCTCTGCCCTTGCTGGTGCACTGCCATAGGAGGCCCTAAACACGTGTTCTGTTATGAAATTGTCTGTATTGCCATCACCAAGGGTTTAGCTACCTGGGAGCATTAGCATTTCTCTATCTGAAAGATACTATGTCTGGAAGTTGTCCAGAGGCAATGGTCATAGCTGCCATGTAAACATGTAAAAAAAAAAGGGATTGCTACCTGAAAACATTTTTAATCCAAAAACTGGAGAAATATTTTGATTTTATCCCCTGAAGGGGCATGAATTTACCAGATTTCCTAATTCTAACATTCAAATACTAAATTCCTTTAGAGGGGAATTGCTATGAAGCCATCTGTATGGTGGTATAGTGCCTTGCAGATCTAGTGTCTCATTCTTGGACTTTCCATAGGGGTTTTTTAAAATCATGAAAGTTTCTCTCTATATCTGAATAAGAGTATTTACTCTTACTGCTTGGGAATTCTTAGGATGGGTACCGAATAGTCCACTAGATCGCTGTTTTGTTTCCTAAATTAGTTTTTAATTGGCTGCAGTTCTAAAAAATGTGGTGGTCTAGTGAAACTTGACATCTGCAGGGGTTGAGGGAACGTGTCATCAAAAGTCTATAGCTCCTAGGGAAGTCAGCTGTGTTTGAAGATTTTTTTTTTTAGATAGACCTTGCCTTTTGGTGACTTGTTGCCCAGTTTTGTCCAGCTCAGCTGCTCTCAAATTTAAGTAAAACAAAGTGATTTTTTTTTTTTTTTATCAGTAGACTCTGAACCAGGAATGCATCCCTACAGATGAATAAGGATGCATCATTTACATTTATTGTTTGAATTGCATATTGCAGGTCTAGAAGACCAACCTCCCTGGTCAAAAAAAAAGAATTGACAGAGAGGATCTATTCCAGGGCTGCCTGGAGCCTTTGATCTGCTTCCACCGTAGAGGAAATATTTTGTGCTGGATGTTTGCTGCCCTGTATTGAGTCTTGCCTCTGCCACAGGGAGATCAAGGATGAAACTTTAACTATGTGACACTTCTCAGTGCATTCGCAGACAGCTCCTCTTTGTGCTGTGACTTGCAGGTGGTTAAAAACAAAGCCAAGATTTCAACCCCAGATTATAAAATTGCTTAATAAATAAGAGTATAGAAAAGGGAAAAGGGGTCGTAAACAAACATACAGGGCTTTGTTTCAGAGTCTGTAATTCATGTTTCTATTGCTAGGATCAGTGTAGCGCAAGGAAATTCACATTTGTTTTCTCTCTACATGAGTGGTTTTGACACTTCATCCTGCAAATGTGCATATAACAGCACCTTTATTTAGTGTTAATGTCAAAACCTAGAGCCTTGCAGCATCTGTGGAATGCCCCTAGAGTGCTTAGAAATAAGGCTTAAAGGAAAAATCATTCTAAATTCTTCTGTTTCTTTCAGTGGAGCATGGAGCAATCAGACTTGTATGAATCAGATTTACACAGTGACAGGCAGGAGGAATATCGTGCTTTCAACAGATACTCCACTAATGTATGGTGTAAGAAACAATGTAATTATCAAACCTGAGCTGAAACTTTACTTCTAAAAAACGTGCAGAGGCTTTCTGTTTGTATGTTTTAAGTATTAATATTGTCAGCCACTACAGTGGCCATTTATGATGTCTGCCAAAGTCAGAAGATGCATTTTTAGGTGCATGAAGCTTCTTAAACAGGTAGAGAAGGCAGCCAGCCTTCTGCTCATGGATAGTGGCAGCTGAGGAGCTTCCTTTAAAATAAAATAAATAAAAGATAAAGTGACATGCTAAACTAGTCTATTTCATAGAGAATTTCATTCTCCCCTGTTAACTTTTCAAAAGCAAAATATGAGTAGGGAAATTTTAATTTATAAATGAGTAATTTTTCAGCTTCATCAAGATTTCCAAATATTTTGAACAGTTTAGAACAACCCTTAAATGTTGTCTGACGCTTTTTTTAACCTTGATTGTAAAAACAGTACTTTCAGCACCTAACTGCTTTTTTACTAGCAGAAGACATGCAGCATTCAGAAAATCGTAGGAAATCTCATTTCTGAATACCTTCTATCTTTTTCCAGTATGCAATATAAAAACAAAAAGAACTATAAAAACTATTTTATTCATACAGAAAAAAAAAAACTAGAATAAAAGCAAGAAAAATATGTGAAATTCATGTCTTAAATGAATTGTTTGCTATTTAAATGAATGCTTACTGACTTCTTTCAACTCAAATTCCCACAGTTTCTTTTAAACTACTCTGGTTGTAGAGTTGTAAACTACTTCCTTTAGACATCTATCTAATCTCCAGTTAGGATTAGATAATTGCTTAATGCTATGGCATTTATGTAAGGGATTCCCATTACTGCCGTGAAGACCATGGGAGAAGATCTTGCTGAATCCCCTCCAGGGGTCTGGAGTGAATGCAGACAGGAGTGGCAGCTGTACTGCCTTTTGGAAAGACAGTCCTTTCTTCTCCATCTGTTCCACTCCCAGCCAGCTCTTCTTGGCCAGGTCCCTATCCTCACTGGGCAGGGAGCACAGATGGCAACCTGCGGATTTTCTCCAATTTAGCTGCAACTAGGTGCCCAGATTTCCTGGGACACGACATATTTTCGCACATATTTTTGAGTCTTTCATATTTTTCCATAGCTTTTATTATAACTGAAAATTTTGGAATCTCTGGAAGAAGAGGTGAATAGTTCAGCAGACTCAGAGCTCTATTCTCCCCTTTTTGGATCAATATTCTTACCCTGCTTTAATCCTAGAAATGATCTTGTACTGGACACACCCAAGAGAGACACTGATATGCACTGAACAATAAGGAGTGCCAACTGTGAGAGTTGTCAGTTGACATCCAAAAGATCCATGAATTTTTAAAATCCTCTCCTTATAGGTCATAACACTTTATTTATTAATATAAATCATTGTAGGGAAAGTGCAGCCTCAGCAATAACCAGTGGTGAACTGAGCTGACTGGAGAAGCTGGAAATCATCCAGGTTCCTCTCCAATTGTAGGAGCTGCCACTGATGAAAAACCTGCTTATATTCTCTCCTGCCATAGGGTCACATCCTGTAAGTTCTCAGGGCTGGTATAGAAGGAACTTTAAGGTTATCTGGAGAATCTGTGTGTCTTTGGAAAAAGTTCTCGAGGCATGTAATGGGGAATGAAAGAAGGAGAAACAAGACCAATTTGTAAAGCTCCGTTAAGAATTTTATCATAAGGACATTGACACTCTTATAGCCTGATGGAAAACCAGAAAATAATATGTCAAAAAATCAATAAGCCCCATAGATGGTTCCAAAATGACAGAGCAGTAATCAAAAAGCTGAAATAGAGGACTGTGTAAGCTCTTGGATACAAGGGAAGAAGCTGTTAAAAATCAAATGGCATCAGCTCAGTTTTCTATATTACACTGTTTTATGAATCTATCCTATTTAACTTTCATAAGATGAAACACTGACAATTTTTGAAAGGGAAATATAAGACTAAAATAAAATTTTCTGTAATGCTTCCTCATCGATATTTCAGGAAAGTGTTTTAATTAGGTGGGTGAATAGGCAATTAATGAATCCCTGACTAACCTGAGGACCAGTCAAAGTGGTTTCTTGGAGGATTTAACTTTTCCTGAAGTTAATTTGACACATTCTTCTTGTATTATCAGATTTTAGGTCCAGTTAATTATTAAGGATGAGTTGGGAACACATTTGCTTGCAAAAAGGTGTTTTTAAAGCAGTGAGCTGTAACCACTCCTGAGGAATATAAAGGCCTTGGGGTTTACTGAAAAGTTTTGGAAAAGCTTCTGAGACAGCTCACGCCTTCTTTGGGAGCAATGCAGACAACTAAAAAAAAGATGAATCAGGTTATCAGAAAGTCAGAGAAACTCTTCTATAGATTTTGCCATTTTTTAAGATTATAGGCTGAAAATTTTCTAGAAACTAAAAAAAAAATCACAAAAAAATCAAAGCAAATGGATTGTGATGCAGAGGTAGCATGACTAAAATGAAGGAACAGCACACTAAAGAAATGGATAAAGCCCTTAAAGCACCTGACAAGAACTAAATAGAGGAAAAAAAAAACCTACAAGTTTTAGGTTTCTCTTTCCATACCTAAAGCTCTTTGCTGTATCTTTAGAGCTGGAGAAATGTACACTAAGGTAGGTTAAAAATACAGTGATTAATCTTGCGCAGCATGGAGAGCCTACTTAAGGGGACACTTAAGAGCATGACCCAAACTTGCAAACCAGATAGACAAAGGAGAGAGATTTCCATTGTCCTTTAGTGGCCTGCAGGCCTCCACAGTGTGATTTCTCACAGTTCCACTTTTCCTACAAAAGCACTTGAAAAGCTTTTCTGCTTGCATTAATGTAGGGTGAAATCAAATACAAAACATTAAGAATTTTTCAGGGGACATAAATATCTTGTCTGTGTGGTTGGTAACTACTGTACAATTGTGCCTCTTACAGTATATTTTTTGCCTTGATCTTGTCATTGCCGTTGATATGGCTTAGCTTCAGGAGAATCTTCTGATCCTCACACTGTGCATTCCTTGCTGGGGTCCCCTCTGGTGTTGTGTGTGGGTAATGGGATAGGGAAGAGTCACATCCCAGGGAAAATTTTGAAATGTTGCTGTAGCGTATCTAACATCTCTAAAATTTGAAAAGAAATATTCATAAGTCTTGCTTTACAGAGTGTATTTAGTTTCATTATTCAGATTGTAAAAAGGTGGATGATTTCAGGTTATTTGCCAAGCCTCTGCTCTGGACATTTCTTGAGGGCAGTTTGTTTTAAAGCAAATGTCACGCACATAAGGTTTGAGGTAGATCACATTAATGATTGATCCATTGAAAGCCTTGAGCTGTTACTGTTCAGGCACAGTATTCCCTGCTATGTTCTACAGTCTTCTGTCAAGCACTGCTTTCACTGGTTTTAGTCCCTGATGATGGGTAGGCCTCCTGTCAGTGACACAGCGCGGTTTGTTACAGTCATCCCTGGGACAGAAAAGACTGATCAGCAGCATGGAGCAGCCTGCAGGTCCCCAGTCTTTCTGAGCATTGGTGCATTCAAGGTTCACAGAGTCAGGTGGAGCTGCAAGGGGCAGTACTGCTCTGCTAGCCCTAGCTGTCCCTTCCTCTCCCTCCCTGGGGCTCCACCAGTGGCTCTGTGACCCGATCCAACCACTAATTCATCTCACAGGCAGATAGATGGAATTTATCTACAACAGCTCAAATCCTAAAGCTGACACAAGGTGGAGGTTGGAAGGCGTAGCTGGAAGTGAAGAGGAAGGTTGCCAGCAGCTTGTTGTTTTACTAATGCAACCAAGAGGTCTCAGCTGCAGGATGAGATGTACTCAAGTGGAGGAGCTCGTTCTGGAGCTGCACAACTGAGGACAGGCTGCTTGCAACCACCTGGCTGACAGCCAGCTTTCTCACCTCTGCAGGACATTTCCTCTTGCAGGGACAAATCCTTGGAGCCTCAGCATACAGCCTGTTCTCCAGAGTGACATGCCAGGCCCCTGTTTTTATGGTGCTTATCAACCACGACAGTATACCATGGTTTTCCAGACTAGCTTTTCCCAGCTAGTTGCTGGCTGAGATAAACGGAGAGGTTCGTCAAATTGCACCTATACAATAATTCCAAAAGGGGAGGAGAGAGGAGAAACAGGGGAAAAAAAAAAAAAAGGCCAAAGAAACCCCAATCATCAGGTTTTCTCATCGGTCTGATAGATCAAGCTGAAGGAAAAAAAGAATTTGTTTCTCTTACAGCTCTGGGAGTTGCAGTGAGACTTGACCAGTTTCTTTATAGGCACCGCAGGATGCCAATCAGCATTTGACAGGATCTCAGAACCACTGCTGTGCTGCTCTGCTGTGGATTTGTTTCAGCTCTGACTGTGAAAGCTTGTTCTTTCAAGTGCCTCAGTTCCACATGCCCTCTTCAGAGTCCAGAAAGTCAACAATGTGCAGCCACATCTGAAGGCTGCCACACAAGGGCATGGCCAAATATGTTTATGAATGCAACTGTAATTCTTGCCTTGGTGAGTTGAAGTTTGAGTGAGTGTTGTTTACATAGGTTGTGGTGTTCTAATTCAAGACAGAGGTTTTTAACTTTTGAGTGTGCCACTGAAGTTTGAAAGCAGCAACTTTCCAGATACACACTCACACATAAAATTGGGGTGAGGTTGCAACAGAGAATGTGAAACAGCAACTTAAACCCCAGGGTAATAAATGAAAGAAAGTTCCAAGCTCGTGATAAATGTAAGAAAGCCAAACATGTTAAGATACAGGTAATAGCAGTTAGATCTTCCAGAAACCTTACCATTCTAATAAAGATGAAGTGCTAGAAGGACTAAAAGTAAAATGTTAATGGACTTTAATAAGCAACTTACTGAGACTATAAATACTACATTAGTTTAATTATTAACAGTATACATTAGTGTGATCTCAGGCAAAGTTTATATTTGATATTTTTAAAGGGGTTTGGGTTTTTTTGTTGTTGTTTTTGTTTGGGGTTTTTGTTTCTGTTTTTTTTATTCTGATCTTTGCAATGCTTGCAGTACTGAGCTAAGTATTGCCTACCTCAGTAAAAACCACTAGATGGTAAAATACAAGAGTTTAAGGCCAGCAATACTTTCTGAGTAACATTTGGTGAAGAAGTTTGAAATTTTAGAGTGAACTTTTTCATACAGTTTCAGTACCTGTGAATGCAAAATGAGAAACATGCACAACAGAGACTGAAATGAGGCCTGACAAATAAAGAGGGCCTTGCTGTTCTACCTGGTGTCTTGGATGATCCTTCCATTAAGAAAGGCTAACTCTAATCATACATATAGATTTATATTTTGGGGTGATTATATGAGATCAATGGTGTAGAGATGAGTATGTTGTCCAGAGCCTCTTCTTATTTTTCAGTGTGTCGTGGTGTTCCAAGGGTAAATCACCGGGTCACCACTCTGGAGCCACTGGGCAGTCCCCAGACTGATTTATTCTTGGAGGCAGGGGCTGAAAGAGTGGGCCCAGGAGCAAGTGATGTTCAGACACACAGCTACACTGTGAGATTAAATATGTCATGAGATGTTGTCTCAAGTTTGATTTCAAAAGGGTAAGATGTGATACAAAGTAAGCAGATATAAGGCAAATCTCATTGAAAAATCAAGAAATTATGAAAGAATGTACAAGAATGTTCAAAACTAAAGTGTATCGACTTGACTTTCTTCTTTTCCTTGAATGACCCTTGTTTTTTTTTCTATGCAGTTTTCAGATGCACACCTTTTCCTGCCTCCAGCCTTTCAGTTCTCATTTTCTGTAGGAAAACTAGGACATAACCGTCCAGATAACTTTCTGTCATTTTATTGTACTGACACTTGTCGTTCTTTTCTCTTTGCTCAATACCCTTTTCACTATATGAGTATGCTTCTAATGTCACACTAAATCATGACTGTCTGCCCTTCTGGGCAACAGCTGTATCTTAATTTCTTAGTGGGTGACCACTTGTCGAGGCTTAACTGGTACAAAACTCACTCTAAAGGCAGAATGGGTGATGCTTGAATTAAAAATTGTATTAACATTAGATCATAGAGCCACTGAAGTCTCCAAGGAAAGGTTTGAATATAAACCAATTCACCCAGGGTCTGCTTCCCTTTTTAACTAGCTTGCAATGGAAGTTACATTAAGTGTCAGGTTCTGTGATATCCATTTATTTATTTCTAAGCAAATATATTCTGAGAGACATTTTCTTTCTGCAGATGGATGTCTTTGCTTTGCCGTTTCCTGTTTATTTTCCCACATTTCATTTTCTTGTAAATCTGAGGTTTACAGTTCATGCTATGAGATCAGAACTGGTTATAATAGTGAAACAGCATAGTGAGAATAGCTGAAAGTCAAAGTGCACTGACATTAGATCACCTCAGCAAATACTTGATACACAATGAAAGCCCATTTCAAAACAGTTCTTTTATTATAAAATAATTTTTTTAATCAGCTTCTCTGACTTACTTACTGAGATACCTGCAAGAGTGAGGCCTTTATTTTCCTGACCAACCCTCTGTTTGCT
>WAAE01007333.1:31157-104975 GCA_013400495.1 Nicator chloris | reverse complement strand
AAAAAAAAAAAAAAAAGCTAAATTAGTTTTTGAGACAACAATAATGATTATATGGATAGTGAAATTACATTCATGTTATGTTAACATATAAATCTTTTCTTTTCAATGGATCTCCAGGGTTTTTTTAAGTACACTTTAGGTGTGCACAGGTATGTGCCTTTTCAATTAAAAGTCAGAGGCCCCTCAGAGCCTTTCATGGATGGTGGTCAAATTTGACCAGATTTTGATGTTGTGCCTATTGATCAAGCTACCATTATTTTTCTAAGTGTTGATGAAAGAAAGGTGAATAAGGTCTGACTAGTTTGAAGATAGGAGAGTTAGTGAAGCTGAATAGCTGCCTGAGCCAAAAAGAAATACTGCCAGGAAGTGAATGATACTTTGGAAATTGTTTTGAAATGTTCAACCAAAATTCATGTCATAGTTGTATTTATCATTTATTTAAGCTAACGATAGAAAAAAAATGACAGAAAGAAATGAAATATGGCAGTATGATTTGTAGTTTAAGGGGGAAAAAAATCACAATTTCACAGCAAATAAGCAAAACATGTTCTAATAGGCATGTTAGATTATCAAAATTGCCTGTTATGAGTAGCTTATAAGTCTAGCAGGCACATATTTTTACACTGTTTTTGCACAGGTTTTTAATGTAGAAGCTAAACTCTTTCAGTTCAGGAAAATATTTGTAACTCATAATTTTCAGGTCATTGCGTGATGTTCTAAGTTTTAACCCCTTAAGCCATTCCCTCCATTGTAACTTCAGTGATAAAATGGCACTTGGTGCCACTTTTGCTATGATGTGCTCTACTCACATGTGTTTATCAAGGCATGTGTTTTTCTTTAATAAAGATGATTTTTAAGCAGCAATTCATATAACAAGTTCTTAACTGGCAAGATCCCTGAGCCTTGGGATTTCTGCCGGGAAAGCTGGTGACATTGCTTATGGCACCAAACAATCCAGCTCATATCCAAGATAATGTGTAAGAAGAATACTGAGAGGGTTCTTGGAAACTTGTTTCTATTTGCTCTTCCTCTTGTCTTTGTCTGCTGTCAGGCTTTCTGTCACTTAAAGTATGGAATGATAGGGCTAGCTTCTCTGTTCCAAATTAGACCATTCAATTAGTTTACTTTATGAAGTTCCCAGCCTATGGATAAAAATGGAAAAAATGTTTAACCAATAGCTTGTGAATTTGAAAAAGGCAGCATTTGAATGAAAAGGGAATTGATGATTAATCTAGTCAATTGGTACAGAGATTACTTTTGAGGTAATACTACATTTGGGTGTAAAAAATTTCAGTATTTGCTTGTGCCAAGTATATAATATCTTCCAAGCTGTGGAGTTCTACCACACCTTCTCTTTTTGTTTTGTACACTGTGCCAGGCAAGCAGAAGGAGCCCATAAGCTTTTCAGCACACAATATTGCTGTGAACAATGACTCCTTTTATAAAAGTCGCCTTTTGTTTGAGGTAGATAGAAACAAAGCCAGTTGCAAGGTAATTATAACCTGAAAGGAAGTCATGCTGGATTGTGATTCTAGGGTATTAAATTACTGTCACAAGGTTGGAAGTAGGTGTACTGGCAAAGACGCTCCAGGAATTCCCTTGAGGTTTCCTGGGAATTCATGGGTACGTGCATTATTATCGTGATGTATTCTCCTGCTACATAAAATACCAGCACTGCCAGCCCTCTGTTTCCCCACAGGAGGAAGATGAGTCCGGAGTAGTCTGGGGACCCAGAGTTGGCAGATAAGGCTCCAGAGTTTTCTGGTTTGGCTGGGTGAAGAATGCAGGTCCACGTACTTTCCGTGTGCTCTGGGAGGTCCGGCAGTTACGGAGTGACGAGAGTTTCTGAATTAGCCGCTTGAGTTTGTGCTCATACACTTAAGGGTGTAGGTTTGTCATGCAGCTTTGGCACAGGGTGTTATTTCCTCAGGAAACAGGAGCGCATCAGCAGCAGGTCTGCTGGTTTGTGTATCATATTTACATAAGTGGAGGTTCACATTTAGGACAAGAGGACACAGGCTTTAGCTGTGCCAGGGAAGGTTTAGATTGGACATAAGAAGAAGTTCTTCACAGCAAGGGTGATTGGGCATTGGAATGGACTGCCTAGGGAGGTGGTGGAGGTGTTTAAGACTGGACCTGTCACTGAGTGATGAGTGAGGTCTAGCTGACAAGATGGTGTTTGGTCATAGGTTGGACTTGGATGATCTCAAAGGTCTTTTCCAACCCAGTTGATTCCATGATTTCTATTATCCTGAAATGACTGTCATGAATTCATAGGACTGGCTTACATTAAACAGTAGGTAGCGATCAAGGGTAAGGAAAAAAGGGAATAAACTTGAATAAATAGGAATGAGATAAATGAGTTAAATTGTAAAAGCAGCAAGAAATAACGTGCCTAGGGAAAATTACTAAAATGATCTATGGAGAGTGATATTGTTGAAGAGCTACTGCAATTATGTAAAGTAGTCAGCAAATCCAGGGAGCTGTCACATGTTTGATCAAACTGGCTAATATGCTCTGTCATTTCTAACATCTTCATTCTACACAATCCATACAGGCATGCAATAATGCATGTTTCCTTCATATTGTAAAGATTTTTTCCTTTGCATTTAGACCAACCATTATAATCCATCTCCTTTGTTGTCAAAAGACTGCTGATAATTTAGAAATAATTAAAAGCTCGTAAAAGAAAAATTCATCCTTCGTTTTCTGAAAAGATTAAATTCCTATTAGAGGTTTTCATTCGTTTTTTTGATTAGAGCTGCCTGTCCCAGCAAGGGCTTGTGAAATCATTTCAGTATGATCAACACTCAACTTTCAGCCAAATGCCAGACTGAGAAATATCTGAATGCTATAACTGTTTATCAGAAATCAGTATTCTGAGCATTGGTTTCTGTCAGGCTTTTTGATCCTTGACATTCACAACTTATTTATTTATATAGTTATTTGCTATCAGTTAAGCTTGTTATTAAGTTTACAGTAAATTAAAATCACAATGTATGACTGTCTTTTGTCTGGCAAGGATGGGATATATACTGAGACCAGCACTATATAGAAAATACAATATATAATTGTAAATATACTTTTATATGTACAAATCAGGAGAGAATCCTTATTGAAAGAATTCCTTGAAATAACTCAGACTTTTGATCTTTAAGGAGCTTTTAAGAGCTTTAAAATCAGTACAATGTGCTGATCTCCATATTAAAAGGTCCATTATTAGTGTTCCAGTATCAAAAGCTCTGCAAAAATAGGAACTGTCAAAACTGAGGTGACTTGTGCATGTTGATATATAGCCTTGATGCTTGACAACCTCACTGCAAAGAGCAGCTTGAGGAAAGATGACAAGAATAATTCCTTTGAACTGTTAAAGCCTTTCTTACTTCTACTGCTCTCAGTCCCTTTTTCCTCCCCTAGCCCCACCATCCACTGTGCCCTTTCCACATTGCCGCTTGTTCTGCTTTAATTTTTCAATTTGTTTTGAAAGACAACAAAAATTTCCTGTCAAGGTAATCTTTCAAGAGCTGGAGAGGGGCAGCCAGCTCTGACTGGTGGTGCTCTTGCAATCTGCCGTGCATTCTGCCAGGGTCATGCAGTAGCACACCCACTTCCAAACTTCAGGATCCTTCCATGTTCCTACACAGTGCTCCAGCTAAGCAAAGACACTCTCTCTTCTTTCATATGCTCCTCCTCCTTTGTCCTTTAAAGAAGGGCAATAATAAGTAAATAAATAAATTTCAGAAAATAAACATTACTTTTTACAGGAGCTTTGCAACATTTGCATGTGAACCACATAATCTAAGCATTGAAGCAAAACTAGCACTGTGTGGATACAATTTGTGCAGAAGCAAAATCTGGCTGCTATTTAGGTGTTTCAAAAGCAGCTGAGCTCTGCCCAAACTCAGAATTTATTCTGAGTGTGCTGACCGTGAAAACCTGGCAACATAGTTAAAACTCAGATCAATGCATCAGAGATAGCAGATAATAATCTGCTTCTAGAGTCACCAGACAGATCCCACAACATCACAGATCCAGGTTGCATCTGCTATCATCAGATAGTGCAGTGCTTCTAGGGTGCTCCTAAAAATCCCTTGGGCAGGAGGCTCTGAGGAAAAGGAGGGCAGGTAAAGAAGCAAGGCAGCAGCAGTGGACAAGTGGTGCCTGCAGATCCTTCAACTGATCTCCTCCTGAGTCATTTCAAAGAAAATATTTACATGTCTAACCTACAAGTGTGAATTCTTAAGCATCATATGGTCTGAATATGATAAACAAGGGTTAGGAGGCAGGAATCTCTGCAGCATAGTAAAATACTTCAGAGTCATCCAAAAAGGTGATTTTTGATGTCTTTGAAGCACAGAACCCATATTTGCACTAGAAAGTGGAAGTCTCTTGCTTCCAGGAGCAGTGTTTATACTGAATATTCCAGTGCCATTTCCAGAAGAGGCAAGAATTGTGTATGTCATGCCAGGAAACTTCTTTGGTAATTTAAGGGCCATTAATATAGATCAGCACAACTTTTATGTATGTTGTAATGTCTCTCTTTGTGACCAGAAGCTCTGTTGCTTAGGGTTTGGAAAATGAAATTAGTATTCTCTGTGTGGCAGACTCTTTGTGTGTAGCTTTTGCATTTAATAAAAGGAAATTATATAAAAGTCTGGGCTGTCATTCTCAATTTTGCACATGACCCTTATGAAAATAAGGGAAAAAACCCACCAATTTTTCTATTGTGTTGGCAAGGAGAATTCATAACTAAAAGGAAAAAAAACACTTATTCCTGGAATAAGCCAGTGCAAATAACCATAGGACCTTTATTTATTTGAACAACACTCCACCAAGTTTCTTTACAAACGCCAATTACAGTTGCTATATCCAATCTTGTTTGCTCTGCCAACCTGCAGTAAGAGCTGTCACAGTTTATGTTATGAATGCTGCACTGTGACAGGGTCTGTGTATGCACAAAAATATCCAGCATACACTGCCTAGTTCTCTTTGCAGGCAGAAAAGGGAAATGTTAATGCCAATCAGTTCTTCTTTGTCACCAGAGCTGGGAGTGGATAGTTTTAGAAATGAAAGGAAGGTGTGCAGTCCGAGTCCTTATTCCTGCTTGTTGTCTGTAGTCAGCAGTCATGTGCTTGTTTTATGTTACTCCTCGGTGACTGGATGACTTAGTGAAATTAGGAAAGAAATGCTTCATTGTTTCAAAATATATGTTTTGGAAAATGTTTGCATAAGTATATGACAAAAATATATTCACCTCCAAACGGAGCTTAAAATTTTTGTCTTCCCAGGACATTTGATACGACTGTGTGAGAGAAGGAGAAAGGAAGAAAAGAGTACATGCAGAAAGCAGTAGGTTTTATATGTGTCCTTCCTTACAAATCAGTTAAATGAAAACTGCACAATCAAGTACATAGGAATTAGGTGTATGACTCCTTGTCTGGAAAGCAAATTTTGTCATAAAGTCTGGCAGGGGATGGTTTAGTATGTGGTTAGAGGGGTGGAGCTGTAGGCAGAAGTGGTACCTTAGTAAATTACTGATTAATAATTCTGATAATGAGACAAAACTAATTATTTCTTTGTGATGGCAACTGTAAAATATAGTTTTTGCTTGATGATGCAAACAAGGCTTGACATTGATGAAAATTAATTTAGACTGGAGGGAGCAATGTTTTGGAAATTCAAATTAAATCAGAGCTAGTTCAAGTTGCAATATTTGTAGGGGAGATACAAACCAGTGTCTTACCAAGGTGAACATCAAACCAGGTGATGTTAAAATGGATTACAGTCTTTTAGGCCATCTTCCAAAGTCACATATAAGAGGATATATCAACAGCTGTATGTATACACATACATCCTTAGTTGTGATTATTCATGCTCCTCTTGGGATTTCAAGGCCTGATCATAGGAGAATGGTTATTCCTCAGCTCTCAGCACCCATCTTGCAAATTACCTCTTAACAGGGCAGAAAATTAACATCAGCTCCTTTTCCTTTTGAAAATGACATATTTGCAGAGTCCTGTGGAAATAAAATACCCTGAATAACTTCAATTTCTTCTAGTCTTTGCTGCTTTTTATGGGACAAAACAAGGAAAGGAAAGATTAATGGGACTAGATTTTACTTTAGGTCACAATCAACTTAATCTTGGAGTAACTCCTGACTTCGTAGTAAGATTTCTCTAAATTTACAGTGATACAAATCAGAAAATAAATTTACTCATAAGATTGCATGTCCTATTTTTTTTTTAATATCCTAGAGCTTGTCTTGGCACTACCTTGAAATTTACAATGCAATTCAGAGCAGTTAATGTGAATGTTCAAATAACGTCTTCTCTCCTTGAAAGTGATTTAATCTCAGTTTAGAAATTAATTATTATTCATTTAATTTTGTATTGCTACTTTGTTTTTAGAGTCACCATTTCAGCCCATGTTACTTAAATTTCAGCAATCAGGTACTAAGAGATACTGCTTATCAGACTTCACTTTGCAGCAAACTAACCAAAGGTTTTGTCAGCCTAATTCCTAAATTCCTCTAAAAGCAGGCAATCCGTTCAACAGATAGTAGTAAAAAATGGAAAATATTTGAAACATTTTGGTGGGGTTTTCCCATCAGGCACAACTTAATTTGGAAACACTGTGTTCATTGCATACCTATTGGTGGTGTATGGAAAACTTCATTTTTCCATATGAGAACAAACTGGTTCTTTCTTTTAACAAAAAATGTTTTTGTGTCATGAGTAAGAACTGGTTATTTTGATTGTGGCAGTTAAAGTTAAGTGATGTTTTAGATGAGCTGGTGTATTATAGGATCAAGTTGTGTTTGCAAAGTAAAATTTGACATTTAATAATACTAAAAGAACTTCTGGATTATTTAGCACTTAGTGCTAATAACCAGATGAAAAATAATAACAGGAGAGCTGTTTGAATAAAATGTGGATTTCCTATTTCTGATTTGGAGCAAGACTTAAATGTAGTCACAGTAATAGTTACAATCACGGTAAACGAAGCCAGACCAAAAGTATTTAAAAGTTTGTTAGAAAACTGCATTTTCTTAATGTTCTGTTGCTTCTGTAGAGGCATGGGAATCTCCAGGAGAGAAGGGGGAGGGAGGATGTGGGCAGAAAGAGATGAAATATTTGTTTCTTAGGAGGTTAAACTGATTAATCAGTTTTAATCACAGCTCAGAAGACTTGTCATTCCACATCTGAAACCTGAACTCAGAAATGTGTAACTATGCCTTCTCTTCATTTGAGACGAAAGCAGAGATGACAGGCTTTACCACCTTCCACATGTTAGAGAAGCACCATGAAGATTCAGAAAGCTTTTTTCTTTTGGCTGGAAGCATTAGGTCAGTTGTACATTGAAGGCACAACTGTGCCTGGAGTTATTGCAGACACAGTCATAGGGTGGCCCATCACTGCAGGGAGCTGCTGTAGAAACAGAGAACAAAGGAATGGTCTCTCACTACCACCCAGTTTGCTGTCAGAAAGCCTAACATAACAGCACTACCAGTCACAACTCTTCCTAGTGTTTCTAAGACTTTCATTGCACAATTTTACCTATATTTTTATGTAAATAAAGAAAATCCTACAGAAAAACTCAAGACTAGTCCGATGACGCTGTGACGTTCCAAGCAAGCCTGGCTGAACATGCCAGCCTTCTCACTTCAGAGGAAACTGTAACTACATTTTCAAGAAGTAAAATTCAGAACTTGTGGATGCATTCATGTTGTAACTTAAATGAATTTAAAATTATAATTCATTATAATTTTAATTTTAATTATAATTTAAAATTACAACTAATTTTAGCTACCACAGTTCTGTTTTTCTCATTTTATTTATACATTTCCAATTACCTTTCATTAGTGTATGATAAAATATTTGAAAGCTGAGCAGGCTTGGTGATTTCTGATTTTTTTTTTTTAATTTATTTCCTCTTTGACTACATTATATGTAGTTTGAATATCTTTGGAAAATATAATCACTGAAAAACAGTACTTTTATCATCCCATGTATGTAACAGCCCTAATACAGATGTTACACTCTTATCTGGATGCTTTTATCTTAGAAACTTAATATGCTTCACAGACATACGTAAGCTGCTTAAACAGTGTATAAGATGAAAGCAGTTTATAGAGCAGTTTATTACAATCCATTATTGTAAAAACCAGTACTCTTTTGGTACTCTTTTGGTATTCTTGTAGAGAAACTGCATTTTTGTTAACACACATTTGTGTAGCAAATTAATGGAAGTATTCATTCAGGATGAAATGAACGTCTCTTGAGAAGACTAATACAGCTTTAGGAAAAAATTTAAGTCAAAGTCTTATTGGGACTTTACTGTCACCTGGCTGCTGCATTAACCTTTTTACATGAGCACATTTTCCACTTTGAAAGCATAGCATAAAGAGCTTGAGTTTTGAAATTGATTTTGAAATTGAAGGGGGTTTAAAATTAAAATGGTATGTCTCTCTTTCTCTTCCTAGTTTGTGTTTTAAAGTCAAGAAGTGGAGAAATCCCTGAGGTGTGGAAAATCATTGTGTCTACAAAACTTCTATAGTGCATTTTTTGCAAGGACAACCTCAGATATATCAAGTACGGC
Organism: Nicator chloris; assembly: GCA_013400495.1. Classification (NCBI taxonomy): domain Eukaryota; kingdom Metazoa; phylum Chordata; class Aves; order Passeriformes; family Pycnonotidae; genus Nicator; species Nicator chloris. Next base: position 96,377 of record WAAE01007333.1, on the reverse strand, counting down.
ATCTTTAATACCTGAGCTGTTGTTAAAGTTTTCTTATACAGTTATTATTTTACAATTAGATTTACTATATTGGGGCCTGCATTGAGACTTAAGGAATATAATTTGGCTGCTATCCATTTCCACTTTTTACAAAAAAAAATACTCTGGGTCTGCTGGGGGTCTTTTGTTCCTTATTGCTTCAGGCTCTACAGCCTCCTAAGGAGGGACTATGCTGAAAGAGCACCACAGGCATTGGGTTTCCTTAAACTGGGACCTCCCCAACTCTGCTCTCCACAGGTCATTAATTAATCTCTTGCTTGCTGCCTGGGTTATTTTAGATGTATCTACAAGTCTTCTTGGCCGTCCTTTCCTCCTTGGCTTCTCCTCAATATACAGATCTAGATTTAAAGGTGGATTGATGCAGAAGTGTCTTCCCAAATGCCCTCCACTTTGTAATAGCCCTCTGTGCAGGGGGATGCCCAACCCCACACTGCCTGTGGGAGCAGTCCCTGGTAAGCCCCCAGTACGGTGCTTCTGTTAACTATCTGCAAAAGTAGGGGAAAGTTTAACCTAGCCCATGCCTTGTGGTCGAGTCTCAGCCTTGTTTAACATTAATATAGGCTCAAATCTATAGGAAAGGCCCCTAGGTCCCTGCTGGGTCCCTGCTGGGTCCCTCCTGGTGAAATTAGCTTGAAGGGAGAATGGTAGAGAAATCTTGCACAACACATCAAAATTGAACTCTTTCTGGCTCTTATTCCCAGCAGCATTCTCCTCATAAATTCATTTTGCTTACAAAAATGAAAAGCCTTTAGCCCAATTTCGAATATAGATCTTAGTACAATGTACAGAACTGAGTATCGTGAATATATTTATTAACCAAATAAATCCTGTTCCATTAGGACTAGAACAACTTTTCACTTGACTTGCTTTCACTCACAAACCTCCCTCTCAATACTTCTTATATTTCTTCCCTTCCTGAAAAACCTATCAAAGACTGATAAAACTTATATCTATTGATGTTTTAGACTTTTCATTCTGTCATGGGATCCAATAAGTCCACACCTCCTGTGCTCTTGACAACTTTTGTATATAAGATGCCAGTGACACCCAAAAGAGGCACCTCTGTTATGCTGTTAGTGTTCTGATAGAGTAGATTTATATTATAGCTTTATATATGCCCAAGTCAATATGACTCAGTGCAGAAGGTGCATGTGTGAGACTGGCTGGGTACTTTGTACATGGCCAGAATTTCTGCAGCTGATTAAAGAGACATCTCTTTTCTTTCATTGTTGCTGTCTGGTAGGCACAATGTAGAGCTAGGTCTGGATGTGAGGCTGATTGCTGCTTTATCAACCCCGTTAACAGACAGAAAATTGCCATTTGGTCTGTGTAGTGTGGTAAAATCTGTGCAGATGCCGCATCCGTTTGAAAGGTAATTGACTATCTGATGGATACATGGATCTGTCTTATTCTGAGGTGTTATGGGCTTCTAAAACACAGTAGCCAGCCTTGGCTCACAGTAGCAGACTAGGCATAGGGAGAGCAGTCAGCCCTGAGGAAAAAGCAGAGAACTTTCTTCAAGTGCTTTTAGCTGATGTTCAGGGCTGGCTTTGCCACACTCTGCGTGGTTTGTTCAGTGGAGAGGACTGCAGGACAACATGGGAGACAATTGTTCATGAACACCCAAAGCTATAACCATCATGCAGTATGTTCATGTGAGATGGTGAGATGCAGTGAAATAGGTCCTCCAGCTCAGGTTGTAAGCTGTTTCCTAATTATTTCATATCCTTAAGGGCTCTTCTTGCCTTTCTGAAACCTTCCTGAGAAGAGTCTCACACTTCAAATCTTCTAATGACTGTTTCAGCAATAAGTAGCATATTACAGTAAGTATTTTGCCCTTTATAATCCGTGAAGCTGGCTGTTGTATTCAGCAGAGTCATGGGGAAGAGAGCCACTCCTGATGTGAGGGATCACGGGTTTCCAACTTTTCATTCAAAAATCCAGTAGAGGTGTTGACCATACTTTAGGAAATGTTGCAGATCCAAATCACATGGATTGCACTTGAACTCACATATAATCAGCTGCAGTCCTTAGCTAGAGGTCAGTCAGTGTTTGCATCAAGTTTACATCACAGTTCATCTCCTAATAAACCTGTGGAATTAAACTTCAATAAGTCAGGCTACTAATCATCTGCTCCAGGTTAGGCTACTATATGACAATGTCAATTGATATCTTAAAAGTAATAGACTACCACTTTTTGCACTTTTGCCGTTTAAAAATATATATATGGGTGTAACTAATCTGCACAGAGTTTAACACCCTACAGTGTTAGTAGAGAACAAACTAGATTCTCTTTCTTTGCTTCACAAATAAATAGAAAATATTGAAATAGTTGCTTTAACAGAGAGGATTACAAATGTAACATCATTGGATATTTTGTGACTATTCTGCTGTTCTCAGCCATTATTATTTGCAACAGGGTCTTTCAGTTTTTATTTTTCTTCTGTTTGGGAATAGCTTGTTCTTGTAATTGATCCCTGCAGGGATGTTGCTTCTCAAACTTCCTTTTTAAAGGATATTTCCAATTAGGCCAGCAGTCTGTTTATATGCTGGCATAAAAGAAGCATGCCACTTTCAGTAGAATGAATCAATTTTTAGATTGTGAAGAAAATCTGTTAAGGATGTCTAAGATCAAAATTTTTAACAAAACTAACAAGAAAGCTTGTCACAAATGAAAAAAAAAAACTCTCTGCAATGAAGAAAATCTTTGTAAGAATTTGGTCATAAATCTAAAGCCCTCAGTATGCAGACTCCAAAGCGAAGATATGGTCGTAATTTTTGCTTTAAATATACTGAGAAGAAATGCCGTGCCAGAACTAGGATAAAATATTTTTGTTAGCAATATCTGTTATTTTTCTATGAAGAACCACAGTTAAAAATACAATTATATGCTGTGATGACACGTTGCTGGTACTGGGAGGAAAGGCAGGTAGGAGTGAAAGGGTAGCAAGATGCTACCAGATGCTTACCAGATTACCAGATGCTGAGCATTTTGTCTGTGAGCATGCTAGTAAAGGAAGACTCTTATAATATTTTTTAAGGATGAATATATTTTGCTTAAAATGATTTATTATTGCATTATTCTGCTTTCATCAGGTTTCACATATAAAGCACAATAGAGGCGTTACCCGGGCACCCAGTACAATTCCTACTTAGTTTCCAAATACAGCTGTGCTAGTGTTTAGAAACAAGAGTACTATCAGCAGTTAGAGATACTTCCAATAAATAAACTGTTTTCTTTTTTGAGACCAGTATGAACTCAGTAAAACTTTGTATTCACTTGCTGCACTCAGTATTTGCTGTATTCAAATGTCATTTACAACACAGACCATAGTTTATAAAGTTTTTATTAATGCAGTAGTTTTATTGATGCAAGTGTATTTTACTAGTTGTCTGCAGTATTGCTTTGCTTTAAAGATAAGCTGTATGAAATAGTACTGATATGACTGGAGTTTTAGAGTTACCTTTTAGTTACTTTTATTGATCATCCTTTACTTATTTCATTGAATTCGCAAAGGTCATTTAAATAACTCCTCTCAAAATATGAACCCTCGAGACCCATTAATTAAAATTAGGCTGTGGTCTAAAGCTTTGTCTCGACAGACTTATTGAAGCATAACTCAGGGTAAGAACACCTGGTTTTATTGGATTGTTCCACCAGCTTGTTTCCAGATCCTGACTCACATCTCTGCTGTAGGTCCTACCCATGTAACGTGGATTTCTCGTACTCACAGGAGACAAGTGAAGTGCCTTTCCCAGGATTCCTGCTGTTTATGTGTGGCTGGTGCATGAGGGCTGCCGTTTGGCTGAGCTGGTGCAGAAGCAGAGCTGTCACCCTTCGGTGACCTCCTGCTGGCTGCCCAGCTGCCGTGTGGCCGTACAGCGGGAGAGCGGTGACACACCGCCCGCAGTGCTGTGACACTTCCATTCACACTCCCCCACCTCACCTCGGGGGGATGAAAGTATCTCTGCCTTTCTCAGCTGGCATCTTCACCTCTCACTCTCTCCTAGTTACGAAGCTGGGGCAGAGACAGTTTTTCAATATCTCCTCACTTCCTCCAGTCAAATAAAATTGTACATATATTTGATTGCGTTCCTGAGGTTTTCACAGCAATTTCAGCTCCAGTTGGGAGAACAGACAGAAGTAAAAATTTGAGGAAGTGTGGGATTAAGAAATCATTAAGCACTGATCTTCATCAGTGGATATAGTCCAAAATGATAGTCCCTAGATGTCCCAACTCCTAGTACACAAGTTGTTTAGCTCTCATTGTCATCATTGTTCAGCTCCTATTTCAGTAGAGCTTCATGTCTCAGCCTGTAGCACAGGCTGCATCTGTAGATTTCAAAGCAACAGGATTTTTTTATGCTGGATGTAGTCTAAGTGTTCATTCGTGGGAACAATTATTCAAATTACTGTTATTAGTACTTTTTGCACAAATGCAAGCAAACCATAATTGACTAAAAAAAGCCCTAAAGGAATACAAGTATTTTTCATCAGAAGTGAAAACTGGCAAACTCCTACACGCACAAAAGGGCACAAAAATGTGATTCCTGTCAAAAGCTGTTGTAAACCTTTTTTATTGTAGGTAAGAGACCTTCAGAAGATGAAAACTTTAAAACCTATGATCTCATTTTTATTGAATTTCAGGTGTGAATGTTGTGAAGTAAGCCTTTTTCATTACAGTTGTTCCTGATACAAATAACATTTGATCTGGCAAGGTAAATATGTTCTCAGAGTCTATAATAGCAGAGGATAAGTCTCTAATTTCTCTAGTACTGGATTCTCCCATTGCAAAACATTTAGGTGTCAAATATATCCTTCTCCCAGAATAAATTTTAAAACTCTACATTTTTGTACACTTGAAAATACTTTAGACAGCTAAAACTCCTTGGACTCTCTAGTCCACCTCTTTGCTAATAGGAGTTTCTTTCTTATAGATCTTCTGACTTGCCAGTTTAGTCTGTTTAGGTTGATTGCCATTTTGGCATTTTGAGAACTTTCTCTAGAGTTTCAAATGTATCCTAAAACCTAGCAGTTAATGGTGCCAGATGTCATAGTATAACCCCCAGCTGAAACCAGGACACCAGGAAATAATCTTCCTTTGCTCAGATATAATTGAGTGCCCTCCTTATAACACTAAATAAAGTCCTCCCTTACTTGGAGCTGCACTGTTGGGGGTTTTGCCCCTGCTGCCAACCTCTTCATTATTTTTGAGACACTTGTGCTTCATTGCTGTGAATAATTTATTTGAAGATGTAGACACAACCTGTGAGAATAATAAAGTTTCACTTATTCTGTTACAATTTCCAAAACTACTTGGTACCCTTCTACACTTTAAATATTTCTCCTGTTCTTGTCATTTTGTTTAAACAATATGTTTCCTCAGTCTCTTCCCATAACTCAGGGACTTCTACTCCTTAAACTTTTCTTTTTTTTTTTTTTTTTTTTTTTTTGTTATTTTGTAAGTATCTTGTACAGATTAACTTGGCTGGAATAAAACTCTTTATTACAGTGCGGTAAGACCAGATTTATCTTTCAAACTTTCAGTTTTGTCAATATGAAATATCATAGAAACTCACATAAGGGTCATGAAGATGTCTAAGGTAAAGTGAAATTAATTTATAACTAAAAGGTAAAATCTTGTTTTGTTAAAAAAAAAAAAGTCGTAATTTTTTTTTCTTTTGTTCATATGTCAAAACTTCAGACTCTCAAAAAAACTTTCTCCCTTAACTGCAATATATGTTATTACTACTGCTGAAGTAGTGTGAGGCAAATAGCTCCCATGTAGGCCAAAAGTGTTAAGGATATCAGGTTCTGCAGAATCAATTTGAAAGTCTTAGCTTGAAATCTATTCCTGCTTGAGATGTTTTCAGTTCATCTTTTAAAAAATTACTAAAATAAGATTAATTCAAATAAAAAGAAACACATAAAAAGATAACATCTCTCTGAAGTAATTTACTTTTGTAATTTCTCCGAATTTCAGAGTTAATATTAGGAACTACCGAGTTAATTTGGATAGCTAATATTTTAAATTAATATGATTATGAAGTATAGAAAAATTGTAAAAAAGAATTTCTCAGAAGGATGATGTTTTTAATTCTTCCTCATTTCCCACTAATTTTCTTTTTATATCTACTCTGATTCTGTAGTCCCAGATTTGTAACTGATGTTCCATTATGGATGTCAAAATCAATAGCATAGACAATTTTTTGCACATTGGCAATTGCATGGATATTTGTGAAGTATTTTTTTCGGATCAGGACCAGTGGGCTTTCCAAAAAATGCTACTGGGAAGCATTTTGGTAGTGCAGAGGGACTATCCATTGTTCCTGCACTGATGTAGTAAAGAAGTTAATGCAGTATCCATTAGCAATGACTGAGTATCCATTTTCTATTATTTTAGCCCTTGCCCAGAATTTACTTGCTGCTTTGCATATAGGATTCTGATTAACACATTGGAGGAAAGAACCTTAATATTTCTAGTCAAATAGGTTTTTCCATGAAATTCAGTTCCAAACATCTGTCAAAGTAGTTTTGCTACAAGTGTGTGTGTTTTACATATAAAACATGCAAAAATACTTTCTTTATATGAAGAGTGTTTTAACTCAGATACTTATCATCTTGGATTGTATTCTGATTCACTGGAAACCTAGAAGACAATCTTTTGGGTTTGGGGTTTTTTTCCCCCTTGTAAAAGTACCATTTCCAAGTACAAATATTTGCATTAAAACTTTCTGTGGAAGTATTGTCTTGGTAAAAATCAATATGAATTTTTCAGTTAGCTTTTTCTTTATAGGTCGTGACTTGATTTCATTTTCTTCTGGACTCAGTATGGCCTGGAAGTTTCTTGCCTCTGAAGATTGAGGCAGCTGTACTAGCCAGAAAACAAAAATGGAACTTGGAAACACTGCGTAGCTTTCTTGCCTGTGATGTAGATGCAAAGTGCTGTAAGTCGTTGCAGTCCACTAAAGGTGGGCCAGGATTAAATACCACAGCATGTCAGAAATTCCTTCAGGAAGAGAGAGTTCATGTTTCACTTACGTCTGGTTTCTGGTTGTTTAATTGACGCTGTTTGCTACAAGAGGAATTTTCAGTCAAAAATAAATCATATATGCTGCTGTAATAGACATATAAAGTATGTGTTGATTGAATTTTTTCCTGGAATTCTGTAAAGTTTCAGTAACCATTTTTACTCCCAACCAACCATTGTGCATACCTGTAGGCTGCAGTCTGACAATTGTTGTTACCAGGAAAAAAGCAGCCAAACTTGCTGGTTCCATTTTGTGCCAGGGAATCTTGTGTGCAGCCCTGCATGGCTGGAAAAGATCCGAGAAGCTTCAGGGATTCTGCTGAAGTGCCCTTGGGGGATCTCATATGGAGATACAGAGGCAGAGGAGAAAGTAAATGAGAAATTGGCAGTAAACCTAAATGAGTGTTCAAGTGAAGGGGACTGACCACCCTCAGGACTTCTGTTGGAGTTTGGTTTATTTGTTCATTTCCTTAATGTCCTTGTCATTTGGCACTCTATAAAAGGAACAGGAAGCTCCTTGCCTTTGTGTACAGGATCTCAATTACCACCCAGAAAATCCTTATCAGCTCAATTAGTATCCAAGAAAGAAATCTACCCCAGCCTAATTCCTAAATTTATTCAAAATATTAGGTATTTGGGGATTACAGGTTCTGTTTAGTATGCTACAGCTGAAGCAATAAAATTGGGCAACTTGGGCAACTGCAAGCCTAAGTGTGAAGGACCAGTTTGGGGATGCAGATAGCTTCTTGCTCAGAGTTGCTGAAATCTTACTCAGGGTTGTGTTATTACTAATCTTGTGCAGGCATTCAAGGCAGGGAGGACAGAAACTGCAAAAAGCTGCTGTCTCCCTGTTTGTGCAGAGATACAGTTCCAGCTGCTGCTAGCCTTGAGTAAGATGTGTGTGATACCAGTGCAGAGAGAGGTACCAAATCTCCTGGAAAGTAACAAGCTGAGCAAAGCCTGTTGTTTCTCAGCAGCCAGTGTACCCCTTGTGTCAGAGGGCCAGTAAGGAATCTCAGTGCAGCCTGCCTCCTCAGGAGGAGAGAGAGCTAACTGTGTGCTACAGGCAAGCACTCATGTTAGAGGGAATTTATTCCTCTCATTTGAGCACACGGAAAATGAATGAATGCTGAAGTAGAAGTTCACTGAAAAATACAGATAGATAGATAGATTATATAGATAGATAAATAGATATAGATGATATAGATAGAGATAGAGATAGATGATATAGATAGAGATGGGTATAGATATAGATGATATAGATTAGATATAGTGTTCCTCACAACATTGTTGTAGTTGGATGGCTACGTGTAGTGGATCTTCGGATTCTTTGATTTCTCTTCCTAGTTATTTCCTGTTTCTCTTGTGTCTTACAAAAAATGACTGTGAAAAGAACCCCAAAATTTGGTGTGTATAAATAGTACAGGAAAATTGGGGGAGCCATAAGAAAAGTTGATAACCATTCTGTTCTTGTTTCACAAATATTCCATAATCCCTGAGACAGCATTCTAATAGAAGGGTGTATGTGTGTTTGCACATGAATGCACATATTCTCACATGCATGTCTTCACTCATAACTGATCCGCACAGCTTTGATAAACGTGTCTCTGATAATAAACTGTTGTTAGAAGGAGTTAAAGATGTGGTCTGAGAGAAAAGAGTGCAGTCTTGCCAGCAGTCTCTGTAAATACACACATACATTGGAGTGACATCGGTAGCATTAACTCCCATAATCAGTGTATCAAACTGTCCTCTCTTCCCTCCTGTTATGATGTACTTTTAACTTGGCAAAACCTATGCATTTAAGTAAGCTGGACTGTCTGTGTTTGTATAAATGCAAAAATGCACAATATATTGATCCCTGGCAAGAATCAAAGTAGTGATCTGTTTGGTACATGGATGCTGCCAAACTGGAAAAGTGAAAGATAACGTTTGGCCAGATACCAGTGCAGGGTTGCCTTGCAGTAGTGGGGTAGCAGGAGTACGTCCCTCTGAGGAAAAGGTTTCCTCCTGGATGTAAAGCAGATCTCTAATACCATGAGATATAGAGCTGGCAAGGTTGCCAAGTATAGATGAGCCAGTAATTCAAGGACCTGGGCAATTGCCCTTGATAGGAAATGTGTTCTGTCAAAAAAGAAAGCCCTGCTGCAACATTTGTAGCATTAACTTACTTGAAAAGGTTAGCCATCTAACACTTTGCTTTACTGAAAAACATGATCCATGACTTCTGGTATGGTACTTGTTATAACTCTACTGGATTCTATATTAAGATTTTCAATACATGTGCAACTATATTTTATGTTTGCTTGGACAGAGTAGTTTGAGATATTTAGAGATACTAAAACATTCAAGACAAATTAGCAATTCTTTGAGAGTTGAGGAAATGAAAAATTAATTATATGGTCTCAGTGCTTTTGTAAATAATTAGCTACAGTCTTGACAATTAAATACATTTGGGTTTTTTGTCTACTTGAATAGAGCAACAGAGGCTCAAAGCAGTTAAAAGCCAAGATCATAAAGTTTATATGAGTCTGCATTTTGATGTTCACCTTGAGCCATCTTTAATCTTCTGCACTTTCCATACACGAGTCAATAGCTTAGAGTGAAAAGCTTTTCTAAGACCATTGAAAATTATATCAAGAGGAACTTAGTTTCAGAGTCATATAGTCACTATGAGAACTAAAAAAAAAAAAGTTGACTACTAAACTAAATGGTTGGCCTGACTCTCATTAGTGCTAGCAATGTCAGATGGGAGCACTCCCTTCTCAAAAGGCTGTGTGGCAGAATCCCCTTGTTGGGGGAATATGGGAGTTCAGCCCTAAAATTATCACCTAATTTCTTTTACCTTAAAATTTGATTAATTGATCCTCCAAAACTCTCAGACTGTGGAAAAACCTCAGCTCCATCTAGTTGTCTGAAGTTTGAAAGTTTTGGTTTTAATTGTAACCCAAATGAGAATGATATGAGTGAGCATGAGATGCAGTTATGGGACAGTAGAGAATGCCATATACCACGTGTCAATGGTTTCTAAAAACATCCCAGTATAATTAGCATAACCTTATATCTGTACCACTGGACATATATTCCCATATTGTCTCTGATGTTACTCCTGTGCATCAAGACAGAGATTTCTGTCCCATCTTTGGAGCATTGATGCTTTAATTCCTTTGGTGACAGTTCTTCTGATTCTTCAGGTAGATCAAAAATGAGTGCTACTGGATCAGTGTTTCATTTTTTGCATGGATGCCATTTAGAGGACCAAGGGAAACGCACTCTCTTGTAATTCAGTTTGTTCTCCTGAACCTCCTATGGGCCTTTTAGGTCAGTACTGCAGCAGTGCTTGATGAAAACAAAGTCTGATGCTTGACACAAGCCTTTGAAAAAAAAAGTTGTACAAAAACTCTACTTTGAACAATTTTTAATAAGATCGTGCCTGCACCTCACCAGAGGAACAGATAACTTCACATTTTAAGCCTTACAAAGAGGGCTGGCCAGAAAGCTTCAGATAAGAAAATTTCCACTGCTAAATGCATTTTTCAGGAAATGGAAGACTTTTTCTGGAATCTAGCAGTTCTATTTACATCTTTTGGATGCAAAAGGGTGTAAATGAATTATACAGACTAATGGTTAATTAGGTACTGATGTTTTTAAAATTTAAATATTTAAAACACTTAATGACATTATGAAAGTAAAGCTTTTGACACTGAAATAGTTTTACTACATTGTCGATACAAAAATTTGCTTGGATTCCAAATGAAATAGAAAAAAGCTCCAAACCTGTCTGAATTGGAACTATTGCCTTTTCATCCCAAGAAAAAAAGAAAAAAAAGGAAAAAAGAAAAAAAATAAGGAATATTCACATGCCCAGTTTTATTCAAGACTTGTCCTGAGCTGTTCCAAACATTGTATCAAATTAGTATTTTTAGAGGTTTCTCTGCTCAAAGACACAGGGATTTTTACCGTTTTTACACTAAGTCCATATAGTTTTTGCAGTTTCATTAAGAATGCCAGGAAAAACTCTGCAATTGGAAAGTTGTTTCTCAAACTATAGTTTTAGAAGTCCAGGTGCACTTTACCCTCCCTTTGCCTAAAGACATGCATTAATTATGGCCTCAGGGATACCTGGAAACCAAATTTAGTTTCACTGAGCTAAGAAAATTACAACTATCTTTAGATGCAGCCAGTATTTTTCCACAGTTCATAGAGCACCATTTTGAAGGTCTGCCATCAATCACAAAATTATATTTAAATTAGATTGTAGATTTCAAAAGCTTCAGTAGAAATAGGTAATACAGAGTCAGAGAGAAAAATATTTTCCATGCTGAGATCTGGAAGCAGCTGGACTTCCTGTAAGTTCAAGGCATTTATTTCACTGGAGACATCAATTTCATTAGAGATGTAGGACCAATACCTTTCAGATAAACTACTAAAATTATGAGGAGAGGTTTTTCATGGAATTTGAGAAAGCAGTTATTGATGTCATATGATTTGTTGAATTCTGTTTTTAGTATATCTGGTCAACCATACAGTGGCTAAGGAGATCAAGGGACCTCCACCAGGATTTGTGCAGTGTTTGTGTAAGAAGCAGCTGTATTTGGTTCAAGAGATCTCCTTCCATTTGCTGTTTTAAGGAAAGTGTCATCACACTGTCAGGAGAGGATGTGGCACAGAGGAACAGCTCCTTAACCTGTGAATGTTGGCTGGACATTCACAGAGGCCGATGCTGAAAGGGCAAAGTGATCCACAGACCATATTTGTTGTCAGGGCTGGTAAATGGTCAAAGTTTGGTCCTCAGCAAGAAGAATTAACTTTTTCAATTCTTTGTTTAGAAATTGTGTTTTCCTTCTAGTATTCTTTTCTAGTCCTTAATGAACTACAGGAGATTAAGGGATTAAAAGTCCCAAAATAATAGCAACAAAAACCTACCACACATAATCTTAAAAAAATAAAAAGCCATATTAAATCTGTTGAATGAGATTAGGAGTTATGCCACAGGCTGGTGGAAATATGCTGAGTTATGAATGGGGTTTTTCATGGCGTTTTTTTTACTGTTTCAGTGTGTGGGATAGAGCATTCATTTAGTCAGAGAAATAATCAATATGTTACACCTTACTGTTGGGAGATTTATATAATAAATTTCTAATGTTTTATAAAACACTCAGATGAATGACAGTTGTAGAAAATAGCTTCAGCAGAATTTATTTCCTTGGAATCTTAAAAGCAGATAGTTCAGAATTAAACCATCTCTATTTGTCCAGTGGTGAATTGCTACAGAACTGGTTGCCTTCATCATTCTCTGACAGCAAAAAGAAAAAGATCTAGTGGATATATGCTACCAGTTCTTTTAGTGTAAAAGCAGGAAAGTTGTTTGTTGTGTGTATCCCACATTCACTCAGATCTTGGCTTACATATAAAGTCAAATAACACCCAAGCAGATACAAAGTATACAGATAATAATTTTATTTCTGGATAGTAAAAATGTGGAAAATACAGCAAAGCATTTTGGTACTTTATATGTTTCATGCAATTTTAATGCAGTTTAGATATTATTTTTTTAGAATCCATTCTATAAGCTGCAGGTCTAAACTTGCAGGGAAACAAAGACTTTTTTTTAATATTGATTTTTTTCAGAAAACAAATACTTGAAAAATAATTATTCTTCACTCATTTATGCTTTCCGAACTTATCTGCCTCTGTGAGTTATTAGAATAAATCATTAATAAGAACAGTAGGGCTTTATTCCAGTTTTGCATGGATGGAAGTGAACTGAATGAAAAATAAGAGGTCAATGAAAATTTTTAGAAAAGTCATATTAGCACAGATATAAAGAAACTCTGACATTTGCATATTTAGAAGAGGTTCGGGTGAAGATCTTGTGGCAAGCAGAAGAATAAAATAATGAAATCAGGATTGTCTGTTATTTAAAAGACTACATCCAAGTCTGTTAAGAGAATGGTAGTGCACAGCAGCCTGGAAGGGAAGAACATGAGTGGCCTAACAGAAGCCTCATAAGGGCAGAAAAGTCACTCCAAGAAGCTCTTGAGCACATGGCACAGGCTGCACCCAGAACCAGCCTCCCATGCAACTCCCTTGGAGGTTAAGTTTCAGGCTTTATTGGTTAGCAGGAGACATACACAGAGGGAAACCTGCCAAGTCCAATTAACAAAGTGCAGATTTATTAATCCAGTTGATGGCAATCTTCTGCAAGGCTGAGTGATCTGAATTTCCCCTCTAGGTTTCCTTGCACTCTCTATGTCCACTGCTGAAGGTGAGCAAAGGGAGCAGAGTCAAGGTCCTGTTGAGTGGCTGCTCTAATGAGGTGCCACAGCCTCGCTCAGACCCGGGAAGGTATCATTATTCTGCTTGGCTTTCTCAAATCAAATTGCATTTAGATGTGCAAACTAGGGTTTGATATTTACCTGGCCTTAAGGAAAAGGTCAAATTAAACAGCTATTAGCTGTTTCCTATTAGCTTTAAGGACTTTTCTTCCAAAGGCATGAATATGTCTTGCAGAATAATTCAGTTGGGGCTTGGACATGGCGATTAGGTAAATGGATTTTATACCCTTTATAAAAATAAGGGATTAAAGTGTTTTACAGAATGGCACACCAGTGACTCCTTTTGAGAATGGAGCTGAGTGTAACCTGTTGACTTCTCTAACCACGCACAAGGACTCTGTGCTTAAGTGTATACAGGGGAAGATGTTTGAGTGGGTCTTTTTACTGGAAAGTATTGATTTATGGACTGGTTTTTAAAACACCAAGGAAACCAAAATGCTGATTGTTTTGAAAATTCTTTACATGTTAGAAGAATAAAAAAAAAACAACCTATCTTCCTAAAGTAAGAAAAACCTCGTTGCCATCCGCTTTTAATATACAGCTCTTAGAGAATTAAGTTGTCTGAATTTGCTTGCATTTCAATTCTAGCAATTCAAGTGTACATTGTAGTGAAATTATTTAATGGAAAAATCTGCCTTGAAGTAACCTTCTAATAGAAAGATTATTTTTTTATAACTTCCTGGTTTCGCAAAAAGACATTCCTATTGAATACTCATGGAGATTTTTTTGAGAAACAGTTACGAGTTAGGTTATACTGATGTGTATCAGACTGTGGAAAGAAAAAGTACTTGATGCAGCCAGCAAAGTGAATGAGAAATATGTATATGTGTGTAAATATATATTTAGTAAAGTGAAAGCCCCATGAATTCTTTCCTGAATGGCTAGTAAATGAGGCATCCCAAACTCCTGCCCAGTGTCCCTGTGTATCAGTTTTCCCCAAATACTTTATTAGCAATGCTGTTTTTCTCTCCACTTATGTGGTTAGATTATGATTGGTGCTCCCTGCCTTTGACTAGGCCAGAGGAAGGCACTGTAGTGTAATCATCTGGGATTTGTTTACTCAGGTACACGACTTCCAGATTTGATCTCTTGTTCTTCTGATTGGCTTGATTTCTGGACAGAGATTTCAATGAATAAATGGAAAAACCCAGCAAATCCTGGCAATACAGTCTCAGGTGAACTCTGACCTGCTGTGTTATGGGGGCTGTTAGTGAGAAGTTAATTGTTAATTGTGATATTTCCTGCACAACCCAGCAGTGCACCTGGAAAAACTGCAGCCGGGGGAAAGCACAGTGAAGTTAGCACTTGGGAGCCAGGCACTCAGGCCACAAAACTGAGACCCTGCTGCACTGGCTTCCTATACCTGGGGGTTTTTTGGGACACACGGAGTAAAATCCCAGCCTTTCATCTCCTTGGGGTAATGAGGGCTTGCAGATGTGGTAACAGCTCTAGAGATTTTGTGTGCTGTGTCTGACCATGAGCTCCCTGTAAGTCACATCCCTGCCATTCTCTAAAACTCTCCTATACTAGAGACTGTAATATGGCTGGAAAAGTAAATGTCTTCCATTTCCCCCTTCTGATTTCTCTTTCTTCTTCCATTATAGGTTAGGGCCCCCCATTTCCAGATGACCTTCTCATTGCCCATGCCAGCAAATCTGCATATTCATGTCTCCAGTTCACCTTCTTCTAATGGCCATATTTTTAGTCCTAAGTAGTAGTAAGGCTTGGTTTATACTGTTTTCCTTTCTTTCTCTTTTTCTCTCTCTCTTTCTCTTTCTTTCTTACCTTACAAACTAAGAGAAATGAGAAGCTTTGCAAATGTGCTTAAAATACTCAAATAGACAAGAAGTTTAAATTGCAAACAGAGTGTGTTGAAATAAATTCAGTGTGAAATCTTGCAGCATTGGAATTAGGGACAGTATTTCCAATTACACTGGCATTTATTATTTCTCACATCTCAGATTTTTACAAGTAAAGCATGCATTTTTATTTCAACTTCTAAGAAAATATTTTCCTCTTTTCTTTTTGTGAAAGAAAAAACAAGTATTGATAAGTAGAAATACTTCAGTGAAATATTGATTAATCTAGGTCCTATCATTCAAAAATTATTTCTAGTAGCAAAAACATAGGTGGTATATTATGCCTTTTTGAATAAGGTCACAGGAAGGCAACAGTACAAACTCATTTCTGCTGACACTTTGTATCTCAGAAATTGTTTCCACTGATTCACCAATGAATTTTTTTTTTTTTAAATTTGCCCTTGTCTGACACATTTTACCTCTACCTTGGCAGGAAAAGTCATTTCCTCCTGTGAGTAAATGAGTGATAGAGGACAGATGAAAGGGCAGAGATGTGCAAGTGCCATCAAAACCCTCATTTTTGATTTTTAATATGCTGCAGCTGTTGGTGTGGAGTGTTCCTCTTGCAGTTGAAAGCAGAGCCAGCATGGGAATATTGATAGGTTTACATGAATCCTAAAGAGTCACAGCTTATTTGTATTCCCTAATAATGTAGAGCTTGGAGGGTAGTGCCTGCACAGATACATTTTCAGCTGGAAAAATGGTGAAGCAGCAGTAAGGATTAGTCAAAGGGATTGATGGTGACACAGAGACATTTGGAAAAGCAAGCTTAGATCAAAACAGTCTAAGTGGTAGTCTTTGTTTCAAAAGCTCAGGTAAACATTAATCCATATCCAAGCGGCTCTGATTCAGCACAGTCCCTCATGGATACATTTTGCCTTTTGAAAGTCTTCCCGGCATTCTGGCAGCAGTTCATATTCCGAAGTGTCACTGGTTAAGGCAGTATTACTTCCTTCAAAATCTTTGAATTCCTTTATTAATTTATAATTTTTCAGTCACTTCAGCAGAAATGCAGATGATCTCTGAAACTGGGCCACATTTGCTGAGGTAGGATTTTTGGATTTCTGAAAAAGCTGGCGACAATGATTGCTAAATGCCTGTTCAAAGTCAATAGGTACTTTTCGTTGATGGATAAGTACACCAATGCTTCAATTTTCATTAATTATTTTGTTAGAAAATTTACGTTTGGCACGCAGTATTGGGAATGGCAGGGAAATCCTGCACGATTTTGATGATAAATCCATAATACAGCAAAAAAAACCTGGAAAATCCTGCTGTGTGCTGTATTGATGATGTGCATAAATACAGCAGCTCATAGGGCACATTCCTACACTGCTCAGCATTGCCAGGCTAGTGCTACCAGTACTGCATTGCAAGTGTTTGGCCTCCCGAAGACCAAGGTTTCCCAAACATTTCCATTAACATGTTCACTTTCCTAATAGCCTTGCTATATCCCTTGCCTTTAGTTCTCCCTGAAATATGAATATCACTTCCAAGAAAAAAATATAAAGAAGCCATCTGGGTTGTGGCCTCCAGGTCTTTTATGGCATTTCAGCATGGAGCCACTTGAGCAGCCACCTTCTTTCTTTCCACATGCCCTCTGCCCCTGTATTCCAGGTGGCACAGATAAATCCAGTGTATTTTCCTTGTGCCCATGGGTTTGTTGAAACACCATAAACTCCTCCTCCTTCAGCAACCACTGCCTCCCTGGTAGCAAGGAGCTGTTGAGGCTCCCAGCTACTGCCATTGACCAATGTGAAGGCATTCTTTTTCTCACCTGTCACTTTTAATGTCTAACTACTTGATTGAGATTCAGTTCTCCCTGCCCCTTTTCTCTCATACGATGATACTGAATGAGAAAAGTCCAATGACTACTTCAGGAGCGAGCATGGTGGATTTGCTTCATCTGCAGCAGCTGGAGTGGCAGAAAGCAGGACTTGACTCAGAAGCCCACGTGTTTATCTGCCATCACCTGGCTCCAGCTCACAGCTTTGCTGGCTTTGCCATTAGGCCTGGTCTCTGTGGAAACCTGATTCTCTTTTTAGCTCTGTTCCTCATGCTAGTGTACCAAGCATCTGTGATCAGATCTCAAGTCTCAGCTGAGATGGTATACAAGTGATGTAAGTGGGTGAGGGATTTTATGCATTTATTTAACAAAAAGTGTGGGTTTCCTGAGAGCCTGGGCGGCGGTGTGGCTTCTTCCTTCTCTTCACTAAGATCATCACTGGCACTTTTGTTTTCAGACATATGAGAAATAAGACATTGATTTGTTTATAATATGTGCCAAAACAACTCTGTGCACTCATCTTGTTCTGATATAAAATTCTGATATTAACAGAACCTTTGTTCTTCTCTTCCTACTCTTTGAATCTGTATTTCTGCCATTACAAACAAAAGTTTAGGTTCTTAGGAAAGTGGCATTTTCCCAGCCACTTTCAAGCAATTCTTACTCTTGAGTAATTCATTGCTGAAGATGCTCTGTTCTGTAGAAGAGGGTTACAAGCCCCAGCTGCTCTTGAGCTGTTCAGTCCATTATAGTTGGACTCCTCTCCTGACTATGTGGGATTATAATAGCCTTTCTTTTAGCCATGAGAGCACCATAGGAAGAGGGAGAACTGATGACAGAGAATTGCTGCTCCAACTAATGGAAATGCCTTTTTCCTTCAAGTGATTCTGTTGCTACTTTCAGTTCCAAGAATCGTTAACCCAAAAGGAAAGATTGCCTGCATGCCCTCCCTGCTTTACCTGCTGACTTCTGGTTCTCACAAGGAGTGACAGCATTGCACCATCTTTGTATTGTATTTTACAATTTGTGTCCCTTTTATCTTTATGTAGATTGGTTTTGTTTGTGCAGTGAAATACCATGCAGGAGCTTTTAGCACAAAAACATTCACAATCATGTGCAGTTTATGCTGGCCATTTCTCTCTTGCCCTGGTACCCCTGCCCTGGGTGCAAACCCTAGCCACACCTCGTTCTCTCCAAAGGACATGGCCTGCCCACAGGACAGTTTTTTAAGAATACAGTGACACTGCAGTACACTCTTCTTGCTGAATGAAAGGATCCAAGCCACAAGTCCTGCAAACTGGGAGTACTGAGTTTGAAACACCTCCGAGAGCTGTTGCTCAGGTCATGCAGGAGAACAAAAGACAAAGCCTGCACTGGCCTCTCTACAGTGAACCTTAAATCCTGCAAGAGATGGAGACAGAAGGTACCAATAGCAGCAAGTGAGGTTTAAATTTGTCCTCTTCTCTGATGTCCACCAGTAGAAATCCAAAACCATTTTATCCTCTCTGGAGTCTCTCCACGGATTGCTGTAGATACTTACCTAATTAAGACTACTCAGTCCTTGGAGCTTTTACCCACATGTATCCCTGTAGGACTGCCAAGAAAGATTAAAAGAACAGCAAACAATATACCCTCCTGATTGGCAACCAAGTAGAGAATGTTTTTTCTGATTCTAAAAAATAATTGGTCAGATAGACCCACAGCAGCCTAGAAGCACAGCTCACTGGCAAATCAAAGCATAAAAGTGGAGCAGCTGGAAGATACAGCTGAATGGAAGGAAATAACGCAGCATTATTGCTTCTTTTTTGAGGCAGTGGGGCTCTGTGAAAAGATGTGCAGCATGTATCCCTACTCTTAGTTCAAGCATATAAATACTTCTGACCTTTTAGAGCAGGAGATATTTTTTCCAGGTACAGATTCTCTTTCTTCTAGCTTTCTACTTCCTTTCTGAAAATAACATCTTATATTTGCCATTTGAGCAACTGTTTCAAAGCTAGGAGAAATATTTTCCTTCTAATTTATGTAGGATTCCTGATTTGTAGTCTTTTGTTGATTGTCCTAGACAGTAATGGGTTTACAAAATGCAGGCTTTATAGGCTTGAAAGGGAAAATGCAAACAATCATGAGTCCACTCTACCTTCTTATTTTAGAAGCAAAATCCTGTTACTTAGATAGCAACCTTTACAGCTAATGTGATTATATCTCCTTGTCTTTCTGTTTACCGTGTACAGAGTGCCGGAATCCTCAGAAACAGAAACAAGGAGGGACTGCAGAGTACCATGACTGTGTTAGCTATGTAGTGAATAGAAAACTTGTAATGTAATAGATGAAAATATAGTTGCTGAATTTAAAACTGGTCTTTTTTGTTGATGGAATGATTTTAAAATTTTAGAATCGTGTAGACAAAACCCTACGAAGATATAGTTCAAGATCCTTCATTTTACAAAGTTGCATATACAAAAAGTTGAGGAATGCCTGTGATTTACTAAATTCAGCTTTGCACTACACTTTCAAGGTAAAGTGATGTTGTTTTAAAGATCTGCATACATCACTCCTCCTGTAGTGTATAGAGATCCTGTGACAGAATTGGGAATACATTTGACTTTCTTAATCTTGAGTCCTTCATTTTCCCTCCTCAGCCTTGTGCCTCCTTTACTACAAACCTACAACCATCAGACAAGAGGGTCTTAAAGAAGTCAATACTCTGCTGTGTAACTGCAGTGAATTGCTGGAGCAGATCCATTTTGCACACAGAATAAAAATCATTGCCTTGTGTGTATTCTCTATACTAGCACTGATTGTTTAAAACTGTAGTTCAAAACCTTCAAGTTACAGGTATATGCTTCAAGTGGGCAGAAAAGGAGATAGTCAGGCAAACCTAGTTAAAACTTAGTAGGAAGAGAACCCTCTCATGGGGGCTACCACCAAGCATTTATGTAGAATAACTAAAAATGAGTTTTTCCTTAGCACCTCCTCCCTCCTGTCAAGTCTGTCTTCATTGGAGATGTCTCCATTTAGTGGCAAGCCCACTTGAGCTCGTCTTTGCTCTAACTCAAAAGAGCAAACAACCAAAAGAAAGCCGCAAGCCCTGCCAGCAAAGCCTCAAAAAGGAGCATAGCATTGGAGCATTATTTGATTACTTGTCTGTATCTCACTAAAGAACAATTGCTTGCATGCATTAAAATCCACAGTGCCTGCCACCATCGATTTCCCAGAGACTTTACAAATTCCTGGCAGCATGCATAAAGGGGGTTGAAGTTTGGAATGGGCCATTTTGATTAATCTACAGAATTCCACTAGGACTTGCAGATGTGTCTATTCCAAGGGGGGAGAAAAAAAATATCATTTAAGTTAAATTACAGCAGAGAACACAGTTTCCTGCAATTTGGCTGCTAGTTTGATTCAGACCAGTACTTGGCTGGCATGCATTTACTTTATCTGCTGTCCCTATCAAGGAACAGATATAATTTGGTTTGCAATTTCTATGTATAAGACAAAGGCTTTATGAGAGGCTGCTTAAGATTTTGTTGCAAAGTCCAGACTTTTGCTTCTGAATAACTATTGTGCCACCTAGTGAGTGTTAAACTGCACTTTTAAATAGATTGAACAATTGACTTTAAACTTACTGGTGAATAAAGAAACAAAGAATTTATTAAAATATTTTGAGTGACATGTTGAAACAAAAAGTATTTTCCCTTTTTTCTTGATTGCTTACCAAGGCGTTCCACTGAGGTGAAAAGTATTCTGTTTCAACCGTAATATAGCATTTTGTTTGCAATTGTGTTAAAGAAATATAATATATAAAAGGGATGCACACAGAACTCTTTACCTCCCCAGTAATAAATCCATTCCAATAAATTACTAGCACAATTCATAAGCTTATTAGTGTGAAAAGATATCCCCAAAGCTCAGATGATAGGAATTTCTATTCTGTAAAACAGTTAAATAAATAAATACACTGAAAATGTTATTTTCTGACCAACTGTGACAACTTGGCACCAAGAAAAAATGCTTTAACACATTATTATGATTGCATGCTTTAAGGCATTATTTAGACAAAATAATAAGCAGTGTCTTATATTAAAATCATTCTGACACAAAGCTTTTTGTAAAATTCCTTTTCCATATAAATAGTTTGTGTCCAAAAAGGTATGTAGATTTCATTAGCCAGTAGCTATTTCTTAGTGATTTTTCTCCTCTAGCTGAAACCTCTCAACAGGGCTGTGGGTTTTTTTTTCTTTCACTTTTTAAGTAAACCATCTGTCCTGTGTGGAAGTATTGGGTTTGCCACAGTAGATAGCAGAAATATTTCAATCACCAAAGCCAATGACAACAAATTGCCCTTAATAGAGCATTTCCTAGCATTTTTCAAGTCACCTTATTGCGTCTTATGTTAAATCGCCACACTATCCGTCACCACCAAAAGCCAAAGTAGATAGTCTGCTCTTTTAATAGCTGCATGCAGTGCCATAGTTACAGTAGAGAACCTGGTGGTCAGCAATAGTTCAACTTAGAAACTTCTAGGATGTCTGAGACCCAGGGAAGTTTGAATTTATCCTGTTTAATGCGTTTAAATGATGCATGTTCGAGATCTTTCATACAACAGGGCCTGACACCCAGTAAACATGACATCCTGTCCAGAGGCTTGGATAGCTCTGTGCCAGACTTTGATGGGAACACAAATATTTTTATAATTTTCCCTCAATGAACAATAGAATGGAGCTCGTCTTCTTTCAGCACTTCTTGTTACAAAATATCTGAGATTCAGTTCCAAGCTGAGAGAAAATGAAATTAGTTCTGAAGAAAAAGACCATATTGTTTTGAAAAGCAGAAAATCTGTGGTTTGAGGGGGCTTTTTTTCAGCTTTGTTGTTGTTTGGGCTATTTATTTTCCCACTGTGAAAAAGATTTCCAGAAAAAAAAATTTTCAATTTTCTGGTTGCAAGGCTTGACAGACATTTTGTCATTTCATTTTCTTCTTGCAGACAAATGAAATTGAAAAGATTGTGTCAGGTGTCAGGTGAGCTGCTTTAGAGCTCAGTTTCCAGGCTCTCTGAATTCTTTGATACTTGAAAAGTGTTTGTACGGTGTTCCAGTTTTCTCTGGAGGTGCATTGTGTAGTGAGCAAACAGAAAAAGCAAAAGTTTATTTCTTTTTAAGGCATAATCCATTGATTATTTCCTTTTAAAGCAGCACCATTTAAGATAGTAAAGAGGTCTGCCTATAATGTTTGCTGTTCCCTGTAAAGGTTCTTAATGGCTAATATTCACATTAAATGTGGAATTTAAATGCATGCAAGTATTATTAAACTAGGGCAGGATTAGAAATATAATAACTTTTTTTTGCCTTTTCTAGAATTGATAACAAGCTCTTCTCAATATCAATCTGCTCAAAAATGATTATTTTTATAGAGGATGATGCCATTTCAGTAAAAGAGGAGAAATCAGTTACAAGGCTTGATTATTTTTTTCTCTTTAGACACTATTTTTCCATTTTGATTCAAGGTGTTCTAGCATTTAAGAACATCTGGGAGAATGATATTATTAAGCTTAAGAGTTCCCATTACTTTATTTCACGTAGTCAACATTTTCATGTGATTCAAATATCTCCTTGGGAGGATTATCTGTGGAGTCAATGGACAGTTTTTTGTAAAGAGAGAGCTGAAAATCTAGAACACAACTCTGATCCAACATTATACTAATTAATAAAATATTAATAAATCCTGGGTTAAAAAGTGCATATATAATAAAATACTGAAATGAAGTCTCTAAGATGGACAGATATTATTCAAAGGAAAAAACATGCACAACTCACAAATAGAGGAGATAATTGAATGGCATGTATTCTTCTTTCATTTAAATCTAATACCATATTTATATTCAGTGTAATAAACTCTTTTTCCAAACTTTCCTGTCCCCAGATACCTGCAAAGCCAGTTCTCAGTGGTTTGTTCAAAGTGAGTAAAACTCTCAGTATCTGTAATGCTTACTAACTTCAGACTGCATGTCTGTTTCCTCCAATATCAATTAGACAGATGGGGTGTAATTCTAATAAAGCTCACTGAGACTGCCTGGAATTTAAATAATTTCCTCTCTTTATAGAATTGTACCTCATAGATTTAACTGAGCTGATAGTCAATATTTACTGTAGTCTTAATTAGGCAAGATTTCTTTTGCTCTGGTTTTCAAGCTTTTGAACACTCTAGACATGTCCAAGATCAGGCTTTTGGAGATTTCACTTTGTTCTGTATGAATTGTTTAGACAACAACCACTGAGTGCACATGTCCAAGCAGACAAGTACCCTTCCTTTGGCAAGTCTGCTGCTGCCAAATGTGAGACACCTGCCCTGCCCTGAGGCCTACCACGAGTGAGCTCAGTAGCCCATTTCTGAAACTTCTAGGAACCATTTTAGAGGATTTCAAGATAGAATTATGTTGAAACTGAAAGTCATGCTGTGAATGAGCACTGGGTCACAGAGTAAATAAATAATAAATAGGACAGAAACACTTATTCAGTAGATCTGTGAAAGTCACTGTCCTTTAACTATGATGTTAGACTAGGGTGTATATTTGTTATAGATGGCATATTTGTAAAAAAATATGCAAGAGAATTATACAGGTTGTATAATAAATTCAATCTTTGATGGAAGTCTTAAGTGAAAGAGATCAGAAATGCATATCTGGACTTCTGCACAGATGCAACCTCTGAGATTTCTTTTCTCTGGTCCTAATGGCAACACAGTGTTGATTCTTATTTCTGAGACCATATAAATAAGCAGATGTTTCCAGTGAAGTCACTGGCCACTAAAACACACTGCTATTCAAAGTTACATTTCTATCATAATATAAAAACCCTCAGTCAAGGGTTCATACTACCCTACCATACTCCTAAGTAAGGTGTTTGGAAGAGCTAATTCTGTAAAAATTTTTTAAAAAAAGGAAACACAGTTTAAGCTGTCCTATCCCCAGAGGATGTTGCAGGTACAACTGGGCAGTAAGTCTCTCAGTCCTAGTGAAGGAGATGGTAAATGTTTGGCAGAAGCAAACTGGCAAATTAAGGCACAGAAGAGGCTCTTGCCATGGCCCAGCTTTAGAGTGTATTTCCTGGCTGTGCCAGGTACACAGACTCAGGTTCTCCCAGTCTGGCATCCTGAGCTGTCCCAGCAGGAACACTCGAGGTAGCATCCCCTTGCCTCTGCCCCCAGGAGGGATGCTCCTTTCCTCTGCCTGCAGGGCTGCAAGGCAGATGGATCAGGTACCTCAGAGCTATGCATTAAGTTCTCTAGCCACTCTTCAAAGGAATGAAAAGGATCCATATGATTAGAAAAAAAAGTTCCTCATGTGCTCATGCTAGACCTCGCACTAGCAGCAGAAATGGAGTAAGCAAATAATGAGCAAATCTAATTCGTTAATCACAAAAGTGATTTTAAAGCACTGGCATTTAATTTAGGTGAATTTAGAAAACAAAACATATTTATGGTTGCAAAATGGAGGAGTTTGGGTTGAAGTGTTACTGGGATATGTTTGACTAGACATTATCTGTATCAATTTGATAGCTAATTAGTGAAAGATATAGTCTTCCCTTATAACAATACTTGGAATAACGTAACAAAATTATGTGTATGTGTAGCTCTGTGTGTGTGTGTGTACATAAGTGTACATATATACACATACACTTTCATCTGCAGCTCTATATACACATACTTGTCACACTATATGTGACATACATTTCTATGTAGGTATGTGTACAAACACATATATATATAAAAGTATATGATAATCAGTCATTTATCTACTGTGAATGTGCAAGACAGTGGCCAGGATTTTTCCTGGCGTGCTTGATTTCTGTAGTTCTGTATTCTCATTCTGGAAAGAAGCAAAACTATATTTGGTGTAATATATTTAATTTAAGTGTAATTTAGTCATGGTAAATCTGAGGTCATGTTCACTGATAATTACACTGTGCTTCCTGTTGCCACATAAACATCCATATGGAATCCTGTACTTTGTGCTACACTAACTTCAATTGATATGAGCTACTTTAAATGTAAAACTGTGAATGCTTCCATCTTCCATTAAAAGCTTTTAAAACTCTTTATTGTATTTTGAAAAAATACACTGTATTTTGAAAAAATACCCTGTATTTTGAAAACAGACTGTATTTCGAAAAGAAAAAAAAACCAACAAAAAAACCTCTGGGTTTTTTGTTTGTTTGTTTGTTTTGTTTTGTTTTAATCGTTACATAATCTTGCTAATAATCTTAGGAAAACCTTAAAATTCAGATGTATATTTTTATTTTACCAAATAATGGTTTTGGAACAAAGTATATGTGCTAGTTTAGGAAACTGTATTAAGCATTCTGAAGGTTTCTTTTCTCTGTGTTAGAAAAGACTTTTATAAATCACTGCATGGAGCCCTCTGCTCTTTAGGCTAATGTGTATATAAGAGCAGTGCAGAGGAAAATGGAAAAATAAGGTAAATAATTTTCCTGTCTGTGTAAGCAGATGCCATGTGAAATTCTTCAGCCGTAAAGGCTTGCTAGTTTTCAGCTCACAGATAGCCAAGCCCATAGATTGCCATCTCACTTCCCAGAAAAATGCTTCTTGGAGCCCTTTAAAGACAGCAAGAAAAAGAAAAATTTTGGTAAGATGTGGAGTATTCACAAAAGCATTTAAATATGAAATAAGCAGAGAGAAATTAAATGCACTGAAAATTTGTGACAGAACTTACTGTCTATTCTATTTTACTTTCTATTTACAGCAATGTACAATAAATTAGAGTAGTCAAAATTTCAGGCTTTTAAATCTGGGTTATACCCAATTATTGAAATCATTGACCATTTTTGTAGATGCTTTCTCCTGCCCTGCCAGTCGGTCTTAGTGGGATATCAAACATCTCACACCCTCAGGCTGGGCAGAGAGCAGAGCTGTGCTGGATGGAAGTGTGTGAAAGTCTGTACAGCCATTGGCTGTACTGGGCTACACTTTTCCTGAATAATCCTGGGAAGTGTACATTGCATCTGGTGTTCTCTGGCCTATACTTTTCCTAAGATCCTATTAAAAAGCAGAAACAAGAAAAAGACTCAAACCCACAGGGAATACCATTACGATGATCTTAGGTAAGTACTTATATATTTTTAGGCTAAAAGAAATTTCCTTTGCTACTCCCTGCCTTGAAATTGTAATGTAGTGTATCATACCAATGATTTGTAAATTCTTATCATGGTATGTAAACCTATAATCATTTCACAGTTTGGTTTGTTTGCCTCACTCAGACAGTGCTGCACTGTTTGTTTTACCAAAGTATGTGTGGCTGCTTTCCCACTTGGTCACACATCATTCTGTCTGAGCTTGGCTTGCCGGGCAGGTGCTGGCGGCTGCACTGCACACCCCGCTGTCATCTTGTCAAACCCAGGACACGCCCTGTAGCACTTCTACAGAAAGCAGAAACTGCATGGCAGCTTTGGAAAATGATGGATAATGTAGCTTGCCATGGCTTCCTAAAGGCAAGGAAACCCAGTTGTGCTGATCTGGTATGTTATAGTGGTGGTGGCGTGTCTTGGTTTGAAAAGACATGGTGGTAGTTATATTTTCTTTTTTCTGGGCAGGTGAATATATGGCTGATACATTTTTTATTGAATGAAATGGTTCAATTACAGGAGCTTGTAGAAGAGGCAGAATAACAAAAGACTGTACTAATCATCCCACTACCATTTTATCAAATAGTGCAGTCAATGAGAGTTTAGGGTTCCCTTTAATCTCCGCGGAGTTTAAAAAGCCGAATTTCAGATGCAGGATTGCACTGGACAGAGGGAGACACATGGTGGGTTGTTTTCAGTTTCTCCTTTTCCTCGGTTACTGGACTGCTAAGGACTGCTCAGGTTTTCATTGAAACAATAACTTAGAGAAGCTACTTTGAAGTCCAGACATAAAAGAACTGGTCTGAGAAAGAAAGGTTTGGTTCCAACACTTCTTCAGTGTCTGAAAGGCTGCAGCTGAATTATGATGATCCCAGGACTCCTCATCATAAGTCTTTTGAATCATGGCATTTCTACAGTTATATAAAATTCACAATTGTTTTATGGACTTAGTGATAGTGTGGCATTCACATATTAATTTTGCAGGATTATTTGTGTCTCTTATGTGGTATTTGTTTGGGAGTTCCAAGGCTAACATTGAGATTAGTTCATCATTGTGTTATACAATGAAAATGGGAACTACTGCCTAGTTGTTAACTATTTTTATTTCTTAGTAATACCATTTTTTACCATCACTTCTAAGTGATACTGTTTTTTATTCTATCAATTTCAGTGAAGTTAGGTCTCCTTTATGGATATATTCTTCCTGATCTTTTCTTGTGTGTTAGAAGATACCAGCTTGACTTTTTTTATGAAAAAGCGGCATAATGATATCATTGCCATCTAAATATACCTGTCAGACTTCTCAGCCAATACTTGACTGGATTGGCTGTTGCCCTACAGAGGTTTCAGAAATTTATGGCTGCAGAGCGGATGCTTTCTGGCTTTCATCCTCTGCTCTCTGTCCCTAGTGTGAGTGAAGGAAGATCTGCACCCTATAACATTAATAATTTCTGGCATATGTTTAGGAAATATCATTATTTGAGATCTCTCTCATACAATTCTGGTTTTAACCTCATCCTGTTTGACAGCTCTGGAAAAAACGCCTGCATCCTAAGTAAAGCATTGCAAGAATGTTGGTTTCCAGCAGTCCTGTCTTACCATTTTTCTTTCTAGAAGTTGAGCTGCTCTGAGTTTTCAATCATTCTATTAGGAAAAGATTTAAATTTTAACAGTGTGATTTACCAGAGCAATATTTATTCATTATTATTGTGTTCATATTCTGAGTTATACAATGATGAATGCATTAAAAGTGGACTGAATTAGATTATGACATCTTCATTGTAACCTTCTGTTCCTATTAATAAAAGAAACAATAGTACCTCATTTACACAAGATATCAAAATAGGGGAGATGTTTGTGTTAGTTATTGTGCATGAATGAAGGAAAGGAATTGCTGATCTATTTACTGCATATGTCAAAGAAATTGCACAACTTAAAATTACACAGTATCTTATGGTTTTGTAACAAAACCACGCACAGTTCAAGGGAAACCAGAATTCAGAAATTAATTAGAGAAATAGAGCCAAACTCTCCTCGTTTGGGTAAATATTTTTGTGTAAGATCAGTGTATTGTGATATTCATTATTACCTTATGCCATTATATATTGACTCTGGAAGGACTCACATTTAGCAAATAAACAAACATTGACAGCATCTTCTGTTCAATGTTTACAGTCAGTGATGGACTTTTTCATCAGAATTTTTTCTTCTTGATGATATAATTAATTTATTACTATGGATCCAGTCATCTGACTAGAGAAGCTAATGAAATAAGAGAAATGTAAACTCCTATTCTGAACATGTTTTCATTTTATGTTAGCACTTTGGGGAAAGGATTAAAGCTTAGTTATGAATCCCTTTAATGCTTTTCCCCCCTATTTTCCCAAAGTACTTAATGATTGCATTGACATACATCTGCCAAAGTTTTTTTTGCCTGACTCTAGAGACCATCGTTTCAAAGGAACTTTTACCATGTGTTGCCCCCAAAGAAATTTTGAAGTCATTAGATGTGCAAAATCCTTAGTCCAAGTATAAAAATGTGGATGAAAAAAATTAATAGTGACGTGCAAAAAGTGCTAATGAGAACTTTTACTGCTTTTATCAGATAGCTGAAAGGTAGATGAAAATGGGAAGAGTTTTGCAGCCTCACAGGTTAGAGTAGCTTGACACAGTGAAATGATGCTGGCTTGTATCTCCATAGTTTAGGCAACGGCAAAACAATATTTCTGTTTGTCATCAGCTATAGCTGGAGGCAGCAGAGGCTGTGGCTCTATTTTGCTAGAGCCAGGATAGCACTGGGGACCACTGTTGATTGGAACTTGTGGCTTCATATGATTGGAGCTTAGTTTTTAAAGGTTCCAGGATAGTGGCTTTTTGAGATGTTGAGTTCAGGACAGACCCAGTGCTTTAATTCAGAGTTAGAGTTCAGGGGCATTTAAATCCCAGTGTGGGTTCAAATTCTCCTGGGATTTTTGTTCCTCTGTTAATGAGGGTTTATAAGGAAACACAATGTGATCACTATAAAGATGTCAGATTAATCACAGTCTGGAAGCTGAGTACTATCACATACAGGTTTGACTTGAAATGTGTCACAGGCAGCTTGGCTTTTTAAAGACATCCTTCAAAGTGCTAAAGTGACTTTATGTACAAGTATGGGGATGATCATTTATTCAACATCTTCACCTTTTCACCTGATTTTTGTTTGGTTTTTCTCTATTACAGACTATGTCAGAGAGTCACAATGATCATGCAAAATAACAGTTCATCCTCGCCCCTTTTTCCAAATGTGAGCTCCTTCTGGAAGAGAGATTCGCATGGACCGGGACTCCTTGATGAAGCAGCATCACTCATTGGCAGCTATGATTTCCCTCAGACCACAGAGAGTTTTCCTTTCTCCACTGTGGAATCAACAAACATGACCCTAAATGCCACAAGCAAAGACCCTCTGGGTGGACACACTGTCTGGCAAGTAGTTCTGATTGCTTTCCTCACTGGGATCCTTGCACTGGTGACCATCATAGGAAACATCTTAGTGATTGTTGCGTTTAAGGTTAACAAACAACTGAAAACAGTCAACAACTACTTCTTGTTGAGCCTTGCTTGTGCGGATTTGATCATCGGTGTTCTTTCCATGAATCTTTATACCACATACATCATCATGGACCACTGGGCTTTGGGAAGTTTGGCCTGTGATCTTTGGCTCTCCATTGACTATGTCGCCAGTAATGCCTCTGTCATGAATCTCCTTGTGATAAGTTTTGACAGGTATTTTTCCATCACGAGGCCGCTAACATACAGAGCCAAACGAACAACCAAAAGGGCTGGGGTAATGATTGGTTTAGCATGGATCGTCTCTTTCGTTCTTTGGGCCCCTGCCATCTTGTTTTGGCAGTATTTTGTTGGGGAGAGGACTGTGCCCCCTGATGAATGTTTCATCCAGTTTCTAACTGAACCTATCATCACTTTTGGCACTGCCATAGCTGCCTTTTATTTGCCGGTCACCATTATGAGTATTTTGTATTGGAGGATCTACAAGGAGACGGAGAAACGCACCAAAGAGTTAGCAGGGCTGCAGGCTTCGGGCAGTGAGGCAGAGGCAGCACGCTTTGTGCACCAGACAGGCAGCTCCCGGAGCTGCAGCAGCTACGAGCTGCAGCGGCAGAACATGAAACGCTCCGCCCGAAAGAAATACAGACGCTGCCACTTCTGGCTCACAATGAAGAGCTGGGAACCCAGCACGGATCAGGGGGACCAAGAGCATAGCAGCAGTGACAGCTGGAACAACAACGATGCTGCTGCCTCTCTTGAAAACTCAGCCTCCTCTGACGAAGAAGATATTGCTGCAGAGACCAGAGCCATCTATTCAATCGTGCTGAAGCTTCCTGGTCACAGTGCTATCCTCAATTCCACAAAACTACCCTCCTCGGAAGACTTGCATGAGTCAGGGGATGAACTGCAGAAATCCGACACAGAATCGAAGGAAAAGAAACCTAAAAAATTGCACCCTCCCAAAAGTGTTCAGGATGGTGGAAATTTCCAAAAGAGCTTTACTAAGCTTCCAATTGAACCACGGTCAGAAGAGACAACCACAGCTTCTGATGGCATCTCATCAGTGACCAAGACATCGACAGCCCTGCCCTTGTCCTTCAAGGAAGCAACCCTGGCAAAAAAGTTTGCCTTGAAGACCAGAAGTCAGATCACAAAACGAAAACGAATGTCACTTATCAAAGAAAAGAAAGCGGCACAGACACTCAGTGCCATTTTGTTCGCCTTCATCATTACCTGGACCCCATATAACATCATGGTTCTGGTGAACACCTTTTGCAGCTGTATCCCCAAAACTTTCTGGCACCTGGGGTACTGGCTTTGCTACATCAATAGCACAGTGAACCCCATGTGCTACGCACTGTGTAACAAAACATTCAGAAACACTTTCAAGATGCTGCTGCTGTGCCAGTGTGACAAACGGAAACGACGCAAACAGCAGTATCAGCAAAGGCAGTCTGTCATTTTTCATAAGCGGATCCCTAGGGAGGCTTCATAGAATAGTATTTTTTAAACCAATAAGAAAATAATGAAGCAGGGATGTGGTGGGATGGGACAGGATGGGATGGGATGGGACAGGATAGAATAGGACAGAACAGGACGGCACGGGACAGGGCAGCATGGGCAAGATAGCACGGGATGGGAGGGGATGGGATGGGTTGGGGTGGGAAGGTGGTTCCAGGGTGCAGATTCTGTGATTTAAACATCAAGACATGAAAGCAGCTGCCAGGCTTATTTATCCTTTCAATAAATCCAGTTTAATATAAAAGTCAATCCACATTCAGCAAAAACTAAGAAAATTCAACATTTTTACTAAGGAGTGAAAGATTTAATAAAGTTTTTGTACGAATTTGCGAGAAGCTGTATAGCAATTATAAACCCATTACTGATCTGCCCAGCTCCTTGATTATAATCAACTCTGGGATCTCAGGTAAGCACATCTAGCTAGCCCAACTCTTCTTTCTCCAAGGAATCCAACAACTTTCAATTCAAGTTACATACAGATGTAGCAAGCTAGTGAAACAGGATTATGAAATTATTTGAGACACTGTATAGGTTGAACAATTGCCTCTTGTCCCGATAGAGCTTCCTGTCTACTTCTCTTCTGGTATATTGTTAATGGTACCCTGATTCCTGATTTCTGAGTATCTATGTGTGCAGCTGATGTTATATGTGTGTGGGTGTTTGTATGCACAGCATACAGTCACACCTCTGAAATACACACATACCAGGAAAGAGGTGACCTGTTCTTCTAGGTTTTACAGGGCTCCCCATCATGATTACATGTTATTGAAATTTTTAAAAAGGTAGAAAAACATGTTATAAGTATACAGCTCATTATTTGCCACCTGAAATTCAAGTTTATCTCTGGAACCAAAACATGGTGTCCACATTTCAAACTGAGAAAGCCAAAACATAGCTTTTGACTTTATAGAGTTTTTAATGGGGTACTTGCCGAGTAAAACCTTGATCTTGAGCACAGAGTCTCTCCTCAAAGTGATCAGGCCTCTTTAAAAGATACAAAGGGGAAAGGAATTGAAGGCTAGATTCAGGGAAGAGCATGAAGCTATCTTTGCTGGGCACAGGAGGATGAGAACCCAGATCTGGGCTGCACGGTACCGGTGCTCAAAGGGAGCTGCTCAGGAGCCAGGCAGGCTCGACCATCAGCAGCAGCCCCGTGTCCTGCTGGGGAGGCTGTGCTGCTGTCGGGGCACACGGCTCCTGCAACACCTTGTCCTGAGCTGCGCCGTGGGGATGCTCCACCTTCTCAGAGGCAGCTCAGATCCCGTGTGCAGTGTCTGTACGGCTTCCGGTGGAAGTTCGAGTTGTAATTTTCTGACAAAAGTTGGTGGAGCCCCGCTGCTTGCACTGTCTGCCCGGTGGTCTTCAGATGCAAATGATTTGTTTCAAAGAAATGCTTTATTTTTGCACGTGAAGGATGCTCACTAAAAAGTGTTTGTTGTCCACAACCTGTTTTAAAAATCATCAGGAGAAGTGCACCTAAATCCGTTTGACGCTAGGTTATTCGGTGGTGTGGAAAAGGTGATATTGCCAATTTGTAACCTGGCAATTTTTGATAAAGACAATTTTAAAAGGGCTTTAATATTTATAGTTTAGATGTGACCAGTATTTCCTGGTATTTGTGATGTGGTCTGCACCAAACGATTTATAAAAGTCAGAGGTCCCCTGGGGAAAGGATTGTACTTTAAACTGTTGCTCTAAATCTGATTTAGTTATGTGTTGAAAGATTATTTTGTATTCTCCTTTGAACTGACCAAAACTTTTTTTTTTTAATTGCTTAGACTCTTATTTTGCTGAAAATAAAACAAGTATCTTATTTTACAAAGGGGCATCAGTGTTGTGAACACAGAACTGATGTTAAAGCTGCTTTTGTATTCAGTGTGAGATGGTGTTTACAGATGATTTTGACAACAGTGGAAATATATTAAATGGTGTCTGTGTATCTGAACTATTTAATTTTGTGTTATGTTCATATGAAGAAATATTTATACATATTTCACCAAATGTTTTATTTAATGTTTATAAATATTGCTCTTCAGTCTTCAGCTGTAGTGTCCTTTTAAAGTGATTCATAAAGGTCTGCTTGAGAAATGAATAGACTATACCTAGCTTTCTCATCATTAAAATAAATTCTCTTTTGTATGAGTTGTTTAAAATGTCTACCCTAAAGTAATCTCATAAATTATAGTCAAGCTCTACTGCAAGTGCAATTTTAGTACAAAAAAGAAAAAAGTTAAAGCTTCATCTATGTCACAAGTGCATTTTGAACAAAAGATACCAGAATTGTTTTGCTAGTTTGCTAGCCACATACAAAGGCACCCATGTTGCAAAGAAAATTAATTACCTTTATTTATAGAAAGAAGCATTTATTTGAAATATATTCATTACTCAAGTTGACCTAAAAATGTTTTAGCATTTAAATATATATCTATATCTATATATATTGCCATATTATTATATTCTGATATCTAGAGTAGTGCTGTGCCCCTAATACACAAAATGTGAGAGCATGTAAGGAAGCCAGAGTTCATCGGGGGATTTATGGTGTATTAGTATTGATTTTAAAACGGGAAACTATTATTTTTATTGAAATTAAGCTTCCTTGAAAGCGTCTGTCACCACTGTTTACATAATAGGAAGAGTTAAATCCTTGGATTGTTTTAACAGAGAAATAAACAACCTGTCTTTTGATGTGTGAACAGGCTTTAAAATGTTATTTACAGGCATCATAAAATGTGTATGTATACACATATTGTACCATACATCAATTTAGTTATTATTTATTTAATGGAGTATGCATTATAAAATATTAAGAATTTGGCTGTGTTACAAGTACAGTGGGCATCAATTTAATTTGTATTTTATATGTTTCTGTGTTTACTTTAAATCCATGCAGACACAAAAATTTTAGCTGTATGCACTAATGGATATATTATTTATGAACACAGGTGCACATAATAGCTTGCAGAAGAAGAACAATGCAAGACCAATGACACAGAATTACTTTTAAGAAGTACAAATGGTGTAATGCTTCATCTGTTTTGAGGAAAATTAAGTCGGAAACAGAGTAGAAGGCATCATTCTGATGGCAGACAAACAGCCCAGTCCCATTAAATCTCCTCACAGCTCTGAAAGCTGGCTTTTCAGAGACCAGTCTCCATTAATTGCAATAATACAAGATTAGACTCCATATGAAGAGGACCAAAAAGTCAGAAGTGATAGCCAGAGAGGAGCCATTGGGTAGCCTGGAGAAAGCTTTGTAGTATAGACGCCGATCACTGTCAGCCTCTGAACAGGCAACAAAATACATTATAATATATGTTTGCTTTTTCAGTGTAAAATTGTGATAGAAGTTTATCACTTCTGTACTGGTGTAGGCAGTGAGAGAGGTCTGATCTGAAGATCTGAGGGCAGGGGCCATGGTGCATCGAGCACTTTTTCCCACTGCTGCGTAACAACAAAAGGAAACTGCAAATCAGGCCGGCACTGTTCTAAAGCTAAAAAATACAGGAAAGGCCTCAGTAGTTTCCAGGATCTAAACCCGTGGATCTGTGTAACCTAAATAATAAATGGCCTAAAGGGTTCTGGCAGTAGGAATATGCACACAGATACTCTGAGAGAGCTGGTGACCCTTTTCAATTATGTACAGCTTCATTTTCTTACTTTGCTGTCTTGATTATTATATTTTTTTACTTATTCTGCAAGAATATTGTAAAAAGTCTTGGTTCATTATCAACCTTATATATCTAAAAATGTAAGTAGAGATGCCAAAGTACACTTGGTTTGCCTCTACAGAATGCAAACATCAAAGCAAAAGGAAGTTTTTGACTTTTTTTTCCCTAATCAGCAGCATCAATAATTTGAAAAATAGTTATCATCATGCTCCCTTATATACAGTAGGGATGGTCAAGCAGTGTAATACTATTTATAAACTGCTTTTCACTCTCCTCTTACCCATCTGACTATCTATGCATTG
Source organism: Nicator chloris (assembly GCA_013400495.1). Classification (NCBI taxonomy): domain Eukaryota; kingdom Metazoa; phylum Chordata; class Aves; order Passeriformes; family Pycnonotidae; genus Nicator; species Nicator chloris. Next base: position 61,144 of record WAAE01007333.1, on the reverse strand, counting down.
CTATTCATATTTATATTCGAGATTCTAAACCCTTCTTTTCCTCCAGATGGCTCCTAAATTCTTATGCTAAAGTATGCTCTACAAGCCTGCCTTGTTATCAGGTGGGTTTTTCTCCTTTCACAATCTCCCTTTGCAAAGTTATCTGACCTTGCATTATCAAAAGACACTTTACTAGTTTCAGTGGTTGTATAGTGTTGAGGTCTGATACTTTCTTTTCTAAAGATGTATAAAACATAACAAAAAACAACCGGAGAAGGCTTCACATTTGCCAGGTCCTTATTGGCAGGCATGGTCTGTGCCACAAACCATCTGTTCACCAAGCCTGACCAGGGGATGACCTGTCCCTAGGGATGTTCTCCCAAACTCCCACTATCTTGAACTTCACACAGTTCATGAATCATCGTGTCTTTTAATGCATTGGGAAAATTTTAAAAACCATACATATTCATTGTGGTAATTGTGAATATTCTTTGACCCGTGCAAATCTACTGTCCCTATTCACAACCTGCTTCCACCCTCTGTGATTTTCTAATTTATATATTCTTTTTATCTTTTATGTATTTGCCCATTCAAATACCACTTCACTGGCTTCTGGGAGCAGGTCAAAGTGATACATACTTGTAGGTTGCTTGTTAGCCCACAGGGTAAGCAGAGATGTCTGCTGGAGCTGAGGTGTTTGTAATGATGGCTGCCTTTTCTGACTCATGCACTGCACTCCCATGATACCCTAACACTTCTGTTGGGAAGCTTAGATAAAGCATGCATGCAATTAAGGTTTTCCTGGAAGTAAAAACTTAATTTAGTGAGGATGTTCTTCCTTGTAGCAGGCATAGATCATTTATAGCATGTGAACCTTTCTACTTCAACATTTTTGAGCTGCCGGAAAGATATCAGGCAAAATCCTAATTTGTAATGTCTGATACTTGGGCGTTTTTGTACTTCAGCTTTTAAAGTAAGGCAGAGATAATGCAGTTGTGCTATTTGTTGAAAACAAGTTGAGTACCAATGGGAATTCTACACTATGTTCATTTCATTTCATACACCATGGCACTGCAACTGGCTGAGATTGAGCATCACAGTATTGGATGTCACTGAGTTCTTCACAATCTTAACTGCTAAACTCATTACCTGTGCTATGGTGTAGTTCACCATTCACACTGCACATTCAAAATATAACATAGATTGTATTTGTTCGCTTTCTCGAGAAATATCATTGTAGTTATTTCCAGATACATTCCTAGATGTGCTGGAGGATGCTTTGCCTAATTTTAGATATCAAGGTGGCTCAAGAGAGCCAATGCCTGTCAGGGGTTGTTTAATGGAAGGAGCACAGGTAACATGGGAAAACATCAGGATAAGTGCTACTCGTTCCATGGCCTATTCCATCATGTGTTGTATGGTGTGTATGTTGTACCTATATATTTCCATGCACTGTGTATATCTCAGAAGGATAATGTGTGACTCCACTGTGCATGCACATACAGAGACATGTACCACACCTAGAGCAGTGTTTACAGATGCATGTACAAACCTAGGCAGAGATTGTCAGCCATGGTAAACATTGTCTTTGATGCCTCATCAGTTGTAACTGGACAGTGAAACTATGTTTAAGTCTCCTTTTCTGCAAGAAAAGTTTCCTCATCTTTCCTTAGCGCGTATTTTTTACAATTGCATTTTCCTTATTTCTGGATGTGGTGTTTTCAGTGTATTGAGCTGGCTTTTTAGACATTACCCAAAATTTAGAAATGCATGAACATCTTTCACTCACTGAGCTATTGCATCAAGACTGCACTAGGTTTAACTACGTTACATTACCCAAACTTGCACTGCTTTTTTTCAAATATGAAAAAAAGGCCTCTCAGACTAGATTCTGTCTAGGTTCATGTAAGAGAAACTCCTATGCCAATGTGAAAATCACTGCCAGCTTCTCTAAGTTGAAAAAGAAATTCAGTCACTATGAAAACAGTTTGAGGCAAATGTCACAAACATATAAAGGCAAGTCACCACTGCAAATTCTTTGAAGTAAGAACAGCACTCCTTCCATTGGAAATGAGAGGAGAGAATATTACCATCCTCCCCCATCCCATCCTATTGCTCTGCCCTTTTGTTGCGTGGTATAGTGCTTTTCATTTGCCAGGCCCATGGGTAGAATTTTGCAGGCTTTAAAAACCTCTTTTGCCTGGTAAGACTAAGAAATACCCACTATATCTAGATCACTCACTCCCTTCTGGGTTTTCAAACAATAAGTCCTTGACTCTGTGATTCTGACTTAGGGGGATGTCTTATGAAAATTATGATAAAACCATTCAATCAAACGGTGATGAGGAGAGGTAACTTTTTCCCAAGCTAGTGAAGCTATAAAATTTATGTAACTTGGCAGAGGGTGTGGAAAAAACCCCAAGACATTTAAAGGCTTTATAGATGTGCACATCCTCCTTGCATAAGGGTGTATAAACACATGTAAACTGTGCCCAAAAAAGTTCAGTGTATGAATGACTCTGTGAGCCAAAAGCACACGTCACCATCAGCTACACTGTTGGCAGAGCACCCTGACACCCCACTCAGGCCTCTGTGAAGAGATCCTTGTTATAGCATTCTAGGACTAAATAACAAGGCCTTAATATGTAAGCAGGGCTTGTTTTTCTGCGTGCATATGCATTTTCCAGGAATTGATAGGAGACTGTTTCTCACTCCTGGACCAAAGTTATTTAGTGCACTTTCTGGAATGAAAATACTCTTGAAATGATCTGGTAATCATCACTCAACCATGCCTAACAGTCAGAAAAGCACAGGATATTATTGTGCCAAGAGAACTTAAATTTATTTTTCAATTCATTCATACAGGCATAGCTAATTTACTGAAAATACTCAAAAGATATGAAAAATTTTACACTGTCATGGAAATAAAGTCTCTGGACAATAATTTGATTCCTTATGTAGCTTCAAAACATCCAGTCTTCTTGAGCCTACTTTTCTTCTGTATTGAAATTTTTGGGTAACAAAGCAACTGTAGTGTCTCCTGCAATACTGCCTACTCTAGAGGTGCCAAAGGGATGAGGAAATGGCCTTCCTTAATTTGTGCTTAATGTGTCCATATTAAGAATTATTATTACCATTGTGGCTCAGACTAATTAACACCATGGGGCAAAAGAAATAAGCCAATTTGCTTTGAACCCTGCACAGTGCTGCAATCTGCTTACGCAGATACATCACAACAAAGAGGCCTGTGCTGTATTTCCTGTTGCTCAGTACTTTTCTCCACTCATTACTTCTATCCTTCACAGAGATCACTCCCCTCCTGTTGAACACACCTATCACATATATTTACTGAACATACCTATTGAATACCCTCTGCCATCAATATAGGAATATGTCATTTCTTTGCATCTGCAAAGCTGTTTGAAATCAGATATAGCTGGAGTTAAGCAGCTTTTGTCCTCCATTGGCATGATATTTTCTGATTCAGAAATACATTCCATTTGCTTGCCTCATATCGCCATTAATGATGTTTATTTTACAAGTGATATTAGGACCAAAACTTTCCACTTTTCGGGCTGTAGATGTACATCTGAGTAAATGTTTTGTTCCTTTATTCAAAATGAGTATGATTTCTTGGCCGTAGGATAATCTGAACAAAATCCTCTGTGTCAAGGATAGCACAGCATTTATCTCCTGCTCTGCCCCTGCACTTCACTGAATATGATGGAAGGTCCTTTCAGACCCTTTCACTTGTTTTCAAAACAGTACAGCTACATTACGTAGTTGCATATTTCTCCTGCTGTGAGACAGGAGGGATCAGCATGAAAAATGCAAGAGATTTAAACTAATGTGCACAGGTACCACTTTTGGTTTAGTTTTATTTTGGTTTTTAGTCCTGCAATGCTTATTGACTGACACAGAATCCATCATTAGAGGTGAAATAGAAAGACTAAAGATGGACAGCTGCTCTCAAAAGCCAGCTGCATAGGGATGGAACACTGAAGTCCATGTACTAAGTGCACACAAGAGCTCTTAGTTAAAGCTGTAAAAAGCCTGAATTACAATTCATTGCTTTCCAAAATAAATAAGAAAATTATAAATATAATGTCAAGCTTTGTAGTTGTAAGCTGTAGATGTTAGAAGATGTCAGTGAAGGAGATGTCATTTTTTAATATGAATTATCCCTGGGTTTCTAGAGGTGTCCCATCACCCAGTTGCCTCTTAACCCAATTCCTCCTGCCTCAAAGCTGCCCAGCAGTCATAGGATTCTGCTTCACAGGAAGCTGGAACTGAACTCCTGCCCCTGCCATCCCACAGCAGGAAGGGTGTTGGCCACATCAGTCAAGTTGTTACAAGAAAGAGCCCTAAGCTTCCTGCTTCCACTTGGAGATAGCGGGTATTTTTGTGATAGAAATAGAGATAACATTGCAGGAATCTGATGAACATATTTTATGTGTTTCCTGGTATGTTCCTATTACTTGAAAGCTTTCTGTTCTGCTGGTTATGGAGCAAAACAAGTCCCAGAGACAATATCTGAATACACACTTTTAAGGCTTGAAAATTTTAAATAAATTGACTTGCCTGTTGCTTTCTGGTTTTGAAATATATGGAAAAATTGCAAGCAGTAATTAAGCATCTCAGAAATAGGTTTCATGAAAAGGAATTTGGAATTGCTGAATGTACTGTATACTCATAAAATAACAGGAAACAGTAGAAAGGAGCCCCTCAACTTCTGCTGTGTAAAAAGACAGTGCTCGAACATTCACTCAAAATCTGGTGTCTATTGATCTAGTCATAGTTACCCATTCAGGTACTAGACAGAATATTAACATTTTTTAAATTATTGCCCAAGTTGATCTTTTTTTGCTAACACCTGCCTTACTGTGCAGCAATTTTTTTGCCAAGTAATTAAATTCTACATCTTGGTAAGCTCTCAGAAAGCGTAATTGGCCCTAGCTCATATTGACAGCAGTTTGCAAAACACTAGCAGAGTAATTGGAAGAGTAGAGGCAGATAATGATGAAGAGCAATCGTTTTCCTTGGCTTCAGTGTTTTAGAGGAACATTCTCTTTTGCAGCTAATAAAAATGAGAGTAAGAGAAGATGTCCTGCTGCCATTGCAGTCCTGAGGGCAGAAAGTGGATGGCTGTGTGTTGGTAGAAAAATCAATACATCGGTCCAGGTCAAGTGTCCCAGGAGAGCTCACATTTCTCCTTTCACCGCATGGGTATCAGCCCAAAATGTGCTGTCAAAACTTGGCTCCCACTGAACTATCACGGTGGAACATTGTGCTCTTAAGAGATTTGCTCCTGCCAAGATGCCTACTCTTTTTTTTTTTTCTTTTTTTTTTCTTTTTTAACTCTCCCCAGAAAACTAATCAGGTGGCACCTTCCCGTGTGGAAATTTCCTTGCAAATCCATTACTGTAATCTACAAATGATTTTACCCTGTATGCCCCTGATAACAATTGCATTAATATAAGCAGATAAACTCATTTCTTTTGTTGCTGTGCATAGAGTGGCTTGCTAGTTAAGATAAAAAGCAAATTATGGGATATAAAAGACATATCTGATTGTACAGTAATACACTGTGTGCCAAGCAGTCGGTGAGGTAAGGTTTACATAACTGCTAGATGTTGCTTGGGCTTTTGAGATATATTTCCATGTTATTTTTTTTTCTCTCAGGAGCCAAAACAGGGGCAGAACACAGAACAAGCAATTAAGAGAAATGTATTTGTTTTGATTGAAGTAATTTGAGATTAGAAGTTGCAAGAGGAGTAAACAATCTAGAAAGTGTTCTGAAATCTTCATCATCTAGATGCTTCCCATTGGGGAAACTGTCTTTCCATTAAGTCTGGGAGGACTCCCCTTAGGTGTGGATTTGTAGAAGGAAATTTTGACTCCAGTCATATGCTGTAATATTCTTTGACTGCTATTAATTCACTTAATGATCCAGTGTGTTGCTCAGTGAAATTGCTCTGTGCTCTCTTAGTGATGGTGAAAAACAGCCTTTTCTGGAGGCTGTTCCAAGCCCAGCTCCAGCTGATGGAAAGGTTCCCTCTGTGCTTCTGAAATCAACATTTTTCCCCAGAAAAGCGGGAGGCAGCCAGGCTCCTGCACCATTATGTGGGCTGGATTGTGTGGCCTCCCATCAGTATTACTGACCTCCACTTGTGTGCCCCCACCTTCCACTTCCTGGGCATGAACCTGCAAAGAAATTCTCTTGGAAAACATAGAGCAAACAGAGCAAGCCACCCCCAGCCATGTTCATACCTCTATATATATATATATATATACATGTATGTGTATATATATATATATGTGTGTGTGTGTGTGTGTGTGTATCTCCTTCCAGTTCCCTTCCTCCATCCTGCTGCCCAATGACAGCATATTCACACAACAGAAACAGTGGCTTCTAAAATAATTTCCAGCTGAATTCTGAATTGTAGACTGCAGTGGTCTTTATTACCAATAACATTAGAGAAAAATGGAAATGAGGAATTGCACAGCTCTGCCCTGCTTATGACTCCTTTTCTTCCTTTCTCATTCAAATGATGTACACAGAATATTTATTTGTTTGGAGGAAAGATTGTGGGTTACTGGTGCAGCATTCTGATAGATATTTTAACATATTCAAAGAGAAAATTCAGTCTCACAAATAGACATCTTGGATTTCTTTTATATTTCTTACCAAATTCATCGCAGGCAGTTTAAGACCCTCTGCACCAGTGTCTTCCCGTATTTTTGACAATTAAGCAATTTTCTCACATGTGCCACTTTGCTCAAAATTCTTTCTTTATCTGTTTTCTCACTAATGGTTTCTGAATTAAGAAGCCTTTGCCTTTTTGCTGGCACAGAGTCTGCTTGCACAACCTTAGTTTAAGCCATCAGGAGTGATCCAGCCGTAGTATGAATTTCCTCACCTTACCTTATTTTACAGTTTGAATGAGACCCTTGGCATTCTCAGTTATCACATACTCGACAGCCAAGGAGCTTTGGGCAATGCTTTTAATCTTCATAATATTTAATAAAGTAATCATGTGCATATAATTGAGGTGTTAAAAATGCCAATCCAAAATCCATCTCATTGCTTCAAAGTACCATAACAAATATGTTTTCCTATTAGTTGTGGAAGCAAATGTCAGTGCATAGCCAGGACTAGCAATGTAGTCTATAATGACATCTAATACAAAACAGATATTCTTCAAATACTTCATTAAATGATTTGACCTAATTCATCCTGGTTAAACAGACTTAGTTTAGTTCAATCCTGCTTTTACTCTCTCTTCAAAATTCTCATTAGCATCAATGGAAATTCTAGAAAGAGCAGATAAATCAGTCTCTCATTATAGGACAGAAAAATACCACTTTGGGTTTCTATTTCTAGCTAATAAATGTAATAAAATTATTTAAAATATAAACACTCAAAGCCTGTTCTGTGCCCTCAGGGAACCCCTTTATCCCACTGCAGCAAAGCTGCATATAGCAGGATATATTCCACTAATACAGTGAAAAATATATGGGTGTATAAGTATAAACAGCTTAAAAAAATCATACTGTAAATGATGTGATTGAGTGAAACTCTATGTATATTTTTAATTCTTCAGAATAGTTGAAGTTTTAACTTATTTCAAATTTTTAAGTTGAAATCTATTCATATTTGGAAATTTTGTACAACCTTGTAAAGTTAAATACGATGTCACTGTAATTTATTTTTGTTGTCATATATTGACACATGCTCATTTATATATGAAGTGTACTGTTTATCAATTGCTTCTAAGGCAGCAATAAAAACATGAAAGTTGTTCTCATTTTCCTGTCACAGCCGTCATTTATATCCCGTACATTATTTGAATACTTTTAATTCTGCTCCTTACTAAAACAGATAGTGTACTGAGTTTTTAACTATATGTCTTCCAGTTCTCGGTGAATACATGGGCTATTCTTGCCTGTGAGAACTTGGGGATTCACTTTGCAGAAGTCGTGGAAAGGGATTGCCACTTCAGTGCATCACGCCAAGAGGACATCTGAAAGTGAAGAGGAACAAAAAGTCAGAACCCCTCTTTCCTACAAAGTTTGGTTTTACATTTTAACTGAAGGTTTCCACATCATACCCCGTGTCCTTTCAGGCTCTCTGAAATGTGGGGCATTCAGACCTCTTACAACAATGAATGTGGGTCAAAGTTGCAGAGCACCTTAAAATATCAGTCCCACTGTTGAGATTTGATTCAGTAAAACAGTACATCTCCTTTCATTTTGAAGAAAAGGCTTGAGAACTTTCCTCCACAAGCACAACCTGTAGAGATCTTAAGTACTTTTCTCACCTTGTACACTATGGCATGTACCTGCAAATCCACAGCCATTTGGAACAGTTACACAATTCCAGCTTTTTTCTTGGTCCAGCCCAGAGGCCAGGTGTGTAACAGGGTGCAAAATGTATGTTCCACACATCAAGGACCACTAGTTACTATGAAATGCAATCATCTACAGACATTTAAGTTTCCTATCTACAGCCACTGTAAAAGAAAAGGCATGGCAGGAATGAGCTTAACTGGAGGGCTTTTCTCCAGTGATTCAACTTCTTCTTCTCCTTGCTGATCTGCAGAATATAAATGTAAAGGGAGCTAGAAACAATAAATGTCACTTTGTACTATGTTCTCTGCAATAAAGTGCTAGAGGAAATAGATAAAATACAAAAAAAAAAGACAAGGCCCTGGACATTGACCACGCATAACAGAAAAGGAAAATTAACGTTGGGGTATAGGTGTGTTTGCTTTTTATAGTTACTGCAAAGGTGGATTATTTCCTTGTTATATATAATTCGGCATCTGTGCCGTGAGCCTTTCATTTTCACCACTATCAAATTTCACCTGCCCATTTTCCTTCCTTTCCTTACAGGATGGAGTAGGTGTATTTTCACCCTTTCAGGAATGATTGTGAGCTGTGGATCACAGAATAACTGGAGCAGCTGGAGCACAGCTGGACGCAGCGAGCAGCTGAGGGTGCCACTCCTCCGGCCCCAGCCGGCTGATCTACAGCGAGCTGCTTGCACCAGGCTCCGGAGGGAGATGAGCTCCCAGTGACAGCTGAAAGTGGTAACACTCCACCCAGATTAGGAGTGCCTTCACAGTGATACAAACTGACCTATTCATGCTGAAAGAGATGAAACAAAGAGGGGAGAGAAGGGAAAGGGAGTTTGGGGGGTTTTTGCAGCACCTCGTGTGGCTGGAACGGGCCGGTGAGTTTGCTTGGCACAGTCTAAAGGAAGGCCTGTCTATCGGCATGCTCGGGAAAGACCTGTCTTGAAAAGTCTTGTTACTGCATTCAAAGGTCGGTTGTTTCAAGTAAGGCTAAAGCAGTTAGAGATTAAAATCCTGGATTAAAGTCTCAAAGATGCTTTTAAGCATTTCTAAAGAAACTCTGGATTGGGACTAAGGTAAACTCCTGATGCATGTACCTTGAAGCTGTATAGTCCAACTCCTGTTCAGAAGCCCTGATAATAGCCCTTATGAAGGTAATAATTTTTAATTCTCTGAACATCCTCAATCTTCTCTTTAATGCAAAGTACTCTGTGCTACCCTCATTATAAATATCATCCAGGATGCTTTATCAAATAAAACAATAAGCTATGTCCTGTAACCAGTTACAGCTGCCACTGTTTCAGCTAAATACATCTGGTTGCTGCAGTAAGAATATGTAAAATCACAAACACTTTCCTCTAGCCACCAAGCTGTTTCCTGATGATGCTTTCAAAATGGAAATTTACTTCTGCTTCATTGTACAAATATCCATATGCTGTGTTTTTTCAGTATTTTTATCAGGCAGCTAATGCAACTCTTCACAGCTTTTTGTCTGTGCTACTGAATGCAACTAGATGTGAATCCTAGTGAGGTGTTTGTATCTTCCCTGAAGTTGTTTATTCTGCTGTGAAGTAGTAAGTCAGGAGGGAAGCATGGGGAGCTGACTTATTGAAAAGGTTTAACAGCAATATTACTCCCATTCAGCTGAGGTCAAAGGAAAAGTAATACAGTTCCTAATGCTGCTCAAACAGAACCTGAGAGTACATTAGTCTGTTTCCCAAAGTGACTACACACTTTCTTACAGTTCCTTCAGCAAGGATTTGCATTATCATTAATTAAATAGACTTGTTGCTCTGAAATATGGTGGATAGGTATCTTTTTGTAGCTATGAAGGATAACTACTTGACAGATTTTTACATAGCTTAAATTAAAATATGCTTATCTTGGAGAAAGAAAAGATGAGATATTTTTTCCCCCCAAGATATCCACTCGGGATACAAAGCAAGAGCAGCACAAAAATCCCCAGTTAATATGATGCAAATAAAAACCCCTCAATTTTATTTTCTATGGTTTTTTGCAGTTTTAAAGATTGTAGCCAGTCTGAAAGATAATTTCCTTAATGGCAGTTCTACACAAAACAAGCTAGGAGGGATCTTGCACAGTATGAATGTGCCTTGCTTTTGGATTTTTTGAACAGAATATGAGAACAATTGCAAGAGTCCCTTGGATTTATTAATTATGTGATCAGAAGATTTTAGAAATGAAGAAGTAACTGCCTCTTGCTTCTCATGTCTATAACAATAAAAATCTACAGATGCTGTGGAAACAGCACTTTTGTTTTTTCCCTTCACTGCATGTGCCAAGTTGTGAAGTTTGTGAAGATTTTGCCAAATATCTTTCCTCTCGATATGCATGAGGACTGAGGGCAGGACAGGAGTCCCCAAACAGAGATCCAATCCATAAAGGCAAGAAGTCTGTACATTGACCATAGCAGTGTACCCTGTGGAAACTGAGTGGAAAAACAGGGAAAAATGAGAAGTGGATATAACTGTTAACAAGAGAGATCTCCTGAGTGCAGAGAGAAGTATGATATGGAGCAACCACAGTTGTCTGCATACTTGTGGTTTTAATACTTTTTTATTTTTCAGAATTATTGTAGCTGTATAGTACAAAAATGAGTCTGAGCTTGCTGCCTCGCTTTTGAAGCTGTGCACTCTTTGCCAGCATCTTTCCTTGTGAGGATAAAGACCAATATTTTGTTGAGCTGGAGGGAAAGGGGAAAAGACTAAAGGATGGTGCATGGAAGAAAATAATCTTGGACTTTCAGAGATTTCATTTTAAGGAATAGTATCAAATTCAGCAGCTGTTTTTTGACTTAAAGTGTAATGAAATTAATTTTTCCTAATTTTCAAGCTTAAGTCTGATCCCTTCTGAATAGGAATATATTTTGCTTGAGTGATTTGCAACAGTATATAGAACATATAAAATGCCCAGCCTTTTACATCTAGTTTATGTTTAGGAAAATAAGGAGAATGACTAGACAGCGGATGGTTAGTTGAGATGGAATATCTCCAATGATAAGAACTATTTAATTGTAATAAAAATTAACTGCAAAGATATAGGAAGTGTACATGGAGAGCAAGTCTATTACATTACAGACTGGTTCTGTTACAGAGAGCAAGAGAAAATAACATCTTGTCTTTGGTCTTCTGATCATTCTCATAATTTCGTGAGTGGTTTGAATTCCTTATCTCAATATGGGATGGTGTTAACCTTGTTTTGAATGCCTTTTTCAGAGCAGACCAAAAAGAAAGGAGCTGCAAAAGCATCAGACAGATAACCCTTCCCTGCTGTGAACAACGGGCCTTCATTCATAGGTCAGTCTCCCAGCTGCTGCAGAGCAGGGCATGGAACACCTATGGGGCTCAGTGAGTGCTCTAACAACAGCTGACTTCCAGTTGCTGGTAGTTTCTTGTCAGAAGACATGTTTAGAGCTACCTGACTGGCAGATTGTCTAGTCTACGTGTGATCACTTTCCTCAAGAATTCCTTCATATTGCAGATATTCACCATTTTAATGACATAATATTAAATTTTAATGGATTTTAAAACCTGGCTTCCAGCTATTGTTATCTATTGACAGTCCAGTACTACACCATACAATGGTTAAAGCAATGGATTAGACAAATCTTGGGTCAGTTAAATTTGCTATCAGTTCATCTACTATTTTTGTGAAGCCACAGAAACAGGGCAAAAATCTTTTATAAACTTGGGATATTTTGAGCTAACTGAGCTGAAGACAGGACAGCCAAAATTAGGGGAGGTGGGGGAAATTAAACTTAACTGGGATGGTTTAATCCTGCAAAGTTTTGACTTCTTTCCTGCTATATGAGGGGTTGATAGATTAGATTCTGGAGCTGCTTTCAAGCTAGGGCAGTAACTCCAAGTGGGCAAGGTAAAATTAAAGCCCAAGAATCAGAAGCTGTGATGCTTTGCTACACAAGGGATGCCTGCCAGCTCAGGTGTCACAAAGCACAGAGGTCTGGCCCTTCAGCTGAGCCCACTTTCTTGCAAGGAGGGGAGTGAGTAACGTTGGCATTTTTTGTCATCAGCCACAGGTGTATCAGATGGGAGGAGGATTGATGATATGCCATACGTGGGCATCATCTCTGATTGTGTATGTAGACTATACAGGCCATTATTCTGTCATAAGGAGCAACACAGATAACTTCTTGTCATGACTGATAAATGTGTGCATCACCTGGCAACAGAGCACAGTCTCTCAGCACCTCCCTACTCACAGAGCACAGCAGTTGCAACTCTTACATGCTTTAAAATAACTAGCACTGCTAAACAGTTTGCTGCTTATGGTTTAGCTTTTGGGGGACGTGTAATACTGGAGTCAAGAATTATCCTAAGAGAGGAGGTAAGTGATAAATCATTCAAGACAGTTAAGGAGCAAAGGTTTTGAAGCTCCAGACAGTGTTGAAGAGAGCATCAGTAGGAATGGGTATGAGAAGCATTGATTTCTCCAGCACATCCATAAGCAAGGTATACTTGCTTTCAAATCAGACCCTGCCCACGTCTAGCCCACTTGGCTCAGTAAAGTGAAGGTGGGTCATTCAGCAGTGGGCTGTGTGCTCCCCTGTTGTAGTGCTTCACACAGGTTTCTCTGGAAACTCCTATGCCACTTTCAGCATCCCTGTGCTGGGTAAAACTCTTACATTCAAGCCTAAATTACCATTTTGAAGTGTCTTGTATACGTTCAAGTAGAACATACAGCGTTATAGGAGATTACAAACTCTGTTTTCAATCACACCTGTGAGATACGAATTTGATCACTCCCAAAGTTCGGCTCATGTTAAGCTCTGAGGCTTTGGTGTGACACAAATTGTAAGAAGAGGATAAGGCTAATTAGATGAGAGTAAACTGACCTAGTAAGAGAAACCAGATCCTTTAATCCTGTAAACATACAGATCAGTTAATTGCTAACATGGTTGCTCTTGTGGAGGGAGTGGCAGATGCCTCTGTAGTCTCAAAGACTGTTCCAGTTTCACAGCTAACATCTCACAGAAGTGAAGCATCTTGCCCAGGATCCTAAACCAAGCTGGTGTCTGTAGCCCTGCATGCCAGCTCAGGGAGAACCCAACGGGGCACATGCTGTGGCTCTTTGGGTTTGGTACAATAGGTGTTTTGTGAAGAAGGCAGTAAGAGACCCTAGCCCTAGCTGGACAAAATTGTGTGGGTGTGGAGTAGCTTTCCCCAGTAAGAAACATTCCATCCTAAACTATGTTGGACTTCCTCGTTAAATCACCGAGTGGGGCTGTAGCTGTCTGCACCAAGCAGCCTGTGGTGAACAGCTGTAGAAAAGCACCAGAATGAAATAGGAAATCAGAGGATGTGGTCCTGGAGAAACGCAGAGCTGTTTGCCATGCAACTGCAGACGGCAGTGCTCGGTATAATGGGCTTTTGGACTTGGGGGACTGTGTGGTCCCAACAGCAGCTTTAGCCTGCAGAATGTTGCATGGCAAAGGTGAAGAATCAGTGGTATGACCTTCTAAGAAAAAAGAAAGCAAAGGAAAATACGTATTGATTATCAGAGAGAAGGTGAAAGACTGCCTTTAAAAACATTCTGGATATTAGACTCTTGCTTATACCATAAGGCAAGAGCTTGTAGTTTTCTCAGAACACACAAAAATCAGAAGTCAATCAGAACTGCTGTCTGCAGTACTGAGCTGAAAAAGGCTATTGGCATGATAAGCATGGTCTTCCCCCTGAACTTACACATTGTGTTTAATTATTCCTTCCTCTCTGTAAATGTTTGCTTTTAGCCTTACAGTGTTTAGTTGTAATGCATTCTTTGGGCATAGGTGTTGTGGGCTTCTTTGTGTTAATATTACTACAACAGCAGAAGAGTGCAATTTGTTTTGTCATTAACAGAGAGCAGCAAAAAAAAATTAAACAAAAATATTCAATTTTTAATCATACTTGGAAACTTCTTTTTGTGGGCAAATATATGTGTGAGAGTTTTTTTGCAGGATAACTCCAAAGCCTCTGGTATCATTTAGTGCATGTCAGTATTTATTAAGGCTGGGCACTCACAAATATAATACTCACAAAGCATTAGCCACCTCATTACACATGCATTAAGAGAACAGGTTTTGGTAAGAGACAGCATCACATGCCTTCCTTGATAAATGGCATGTGCCTTGGGAAAAGTCCTGTCAGATATGGGAAATGTCTGGCAGATGTCGGGGAGCTGCTCTGTGAGCAGCCTGGTGCTGCTGACTAAAACTCCACTGAATTGTATTAGCAAGTAGGTTTGCTATTGCCAACAAGAAATGAAATCTTTCAGAATCAGACACCTATGACAGTATCCAGAGCAGAATTGTTTATATGTGACAGGGCAGAGGAGCTATTCTGTTTCAATAAGGAAGAAAACTATGCAAGCATCCTGGCAGCCAAAGTCTGACCTTACAGAAACCCTCTGACAACCAGTAATGTAAGCAGGCTTCCTCGGAACATTTTGGGAAGAGAGATACCAAGTGAAGGCAAGCTGTGCAATTTGCACACCTTATTTGCAGTTATGCCTGTGCACCACAGTGAAGGCATTTGCTTATTAACAGCACAACTGAGGTAAGAATTTGTCTGTGAGACTCAAGTGGAGACCTCTGCAAGCAGCCACAGGGAAAGGATGGCATGACAAGGAGAGCATGCTGAGTTTCACAAAAGCCTCCCAACAGCCATGAGTGAGCCAGTGGGGACTGTCTGCCTTGTCTGATAAGGCACAATGCCTTATGTAAACTTAGATCAAAATAGTGCTCTTGTCAATCCATAGCAGTGCTAGCTTTACAAAACTCAACAGTGAGAGAATTAAATCTGTGACATTTCTTTTCAATCCCTGAGGCTAGAAGATTTGACTCAAAACAGAGTCATCTACTGGTTAGCAGAATTATTCTGAGGTTACATTTGGAAAGACATCATTTTAATTGTATTCCTGAAGCTGAATCCCTCCATTTTTAATGGACGTACACCACAGACTTTGTCCCCACTTCCCATGTTACATTGAAGAAATCTTGCTACCTGCATCTTGAAATATTTGATCTTTGTGATTAAGGAATCTTAGCCCCTTCTGCATAAAAAGCAGAATCTCTGGGGGAGATTTCTCCTCACGGGGTAATGCAAAGAGATGCTGATCCATGAGTTATTTCAAGGTTCAATGTTTCTTGTTATTCCAGCAGTGCCCACCTGTGAGCTGAGTTGTTGACTAGATGCACTCAGGATATTCCAGCTTCACATTAGAGGGCATAAAACTGAATTTATAACACAATTCTGATAATTTGAAATTGTAATCCTTAAATAAGTCTAGTGCAGAAAACTGCTTTTTATGTAGTCAGAAAAAATACTCTTTTCCTCTGCTCCGATCAAGGGGATTTTATTTATTTATAATTTTTCAGGGTATGTATACTGTAGCCATGACAACCGTGGGTGCCTAGATGAAAAGTGTGGAGATGCAACAGACATGCCAGAAATGCGTTCTCTGACACGATAAAAGACTCCTTCAAGACCTTTGAGTCACAAAACCGAAGTTCCTTAGAGGATGTTTTAACTCATATTATTTTCAATGTAAGAGAGGCAGGGTAAGCTCCACAGCAAGTGAATGGAAAATAATCCCCAAGCCTTTACTCAATCCCTGTCTGCATTCCACTTTCTAGGACCTTGACCAGTACATTAGAGTTACAGCACTCAATTTAAAAAATAAAAGTGAGATTGTTCTTTCCTTCTTAAAATAGCAAATAGTTCTAAAATTTCAATTTCAATAAAATGTAGCAACACAATTATCTTTGCAAAAACCCTAATAGGAAGGAGGGAAGGAAGGTCTGTTCCCTCTGCCCCTAGCTGGATATCCATCCAACTGGAATTTAGGACTGAGGACAAAGGGACCCCTTTAATTTCAGTGGAAATCTTCCTCTTGTGTTCAGTGCTTACTGTTTCTGGCTCTCAACCTGTATTCCCCTATACCTGGAATATTCATACAGGCATTCTAAAGTGTTCCAAGCTTCTAGCAGTCTTAGCAGGTGTCTTTATTTAGCCCATGTATCCTCATGTGCATCTTGGGCTAGGATACCTACAGGTAACTGCCACACTGTCAGAACAATGAGGTAAGTTTTGGGCTACTTACAAATTTTGGTGCCATTGCCACACTACTTGGAGGCTCACCCAGGAGGGGAACCCCTGGCTGACTTGATTGTAAATCCTGCTGTAAAGCCAAAGCGTAGACACAACACATCTCATTTTTCTGCTCCATCCATCACACAGAGATGAGTATTTTTATCTCTCCCCCGAGGGCAAGCTCACAAACAACACTGTGTCCATGGTGTAGGTTCAAACTAAGGTTGACACTGAGGCTGTGGTTTGGTTTGTGTTCAAAGCCAAGGTATAACTTTCAAGTGTGCTTTTTCTCAATGGAATTAACTCCATGGCAAATGATGGAAGCCTCAGCCTCTCTACCCGCAGCAAAGGAGCCTGGCAGTTCCTTATCCCCTTGCTTACCCACATGATCCACAGCAGAGAGATTTGCAGATTTCCCCCTCCCTACAGCATTCAAAGGTTGAGCTACAGCACAGAATAAATGCTGCCAAGCATCAAATTATCTCAGAGCCCTGTGCTCTGGGGAAGGCAATTGCTTTGTCACCGGGTTTGTGTTGCCTCTCCACACTGACCACGTGATGCTTTTCCAGCATCATCATTTTCTCTGCCTTACCTTGTTTCAAAGAGTGTTTGAGGGCTCTAAGGGAACTTCTGATCAATGGAGACGAAGTGATCAGAGCCTGAATAAGTTCCTAAGGTTCTCTATAGGTCAGAAAATGTGGGGTTTTGTATGGGATTTCAATAAACCAAATTTTCATGCTTTGTGCTTATAGACTAAAGAGGTAAAATCAGTCATTTTTCAGTGTTGCAAGACCTATTATGTTCCTTGCAGTTGATGTAAGGCATGATTTGTTCAGTCCAATACTTAGTCCAAACACTTTCTGTTTCAAGTGAGCCACAAAATGTCAGAAATAAATAACTATTAATTTTGGAGGCTTTAGCATGAAAATAAATTTTGAAAAAATGGATTTGCTCAAATACAGAAAAGTCTAGTACTAGGCAAACACAAATCCATATATATACAGCTAACCTTAAAATCTGTATATATTTTATAATATGGGAGACGATTCTCTACATGCAAGCCAACAGTGCCATCCACTGATTTTTTGTATTTTTTCACACAGATATTCTTCAAGATGTTCTAAACCAATAGCTGATCCTAAAGGCATTTTCAAGGATGCTTGCTTAAAAGAACAGGATCCTCTTGAACAGATCAACAAATAATAAAGAAAAATGCCTATTTCGTGCCTATTTAGATCTTTAATGAATTAGATTCTTATATCTGCACAGAGCTCCTCAGCTTTTGCAGGAAGCTCTCGTGTACTATTTAGACACTTCCTTATATTCACCTTTCAAAAATTCCAGTATCAAGATAAAGTCTAAAAGTCAGATGGAACAGACAATGCTGGTTATGAAATATTAGCCCTTATTCAATTATCAAAGGACCTGAATATGAAGCAGTATCATGCATTACTCTTTCAACCTGTTACATCTCTAAAGGGCACCCAGGAACCTGTACAAAATGACTCCTCTGCAAAAATCCGTTAATTCACTGTCTCTCTGAAGGAAAAATGTTTTGATCCAGGATACACAATCAGTTTCCACACTACAAATGGAAAAGCCATGCATTGATACTACCAGAATTAGCGACTTTTAAAAATATTTATGTATATTTAACAAAAGGAATGAGGTAGGAGAAATCATTTATTTAACACTTGAGGTTTTTAAGCCTTTGATGTCTGTGTTTTCAAATTGTGTTCTGTAGCTGTTACATGCTGGAATCCTACTTATTGCTGTTTCTTTTGCCTTTTGCTTACTTACACAAAGGTGCTGATTACCACGTAAGTATTTGGGATGCAGATCCACAGAAAAACAGAAAAGTTTTCGTACAACTGTGACAAGACACACCCTAATTTTAAGACCTGAAAAGCATCCATTCTAGCTCCTCTTATGATTACATTATACCTGGGTATTTAAGTGGAGGCTGACCATATGGCTGCTGTTGTTTGGGCTGAGGGGTGTCCTTCTGTTAACTGCAGGATCAGCCCCGAGGAGTAGCTGTGTTACTGCCACATGTTCCTGCCAACACTCTCATTTTCCTGTGCCTGCAATGTAAGCTACCTCTTGCTCCTACCCCCACATGTAACATGTAGAGGGAAATTATTTTTCTGTCGTCGTTCATACTTGTTGTAACTGCTCCCCTCAAGAATCACTTCTTAATTGTCTTTTGGAAGTTTGGTAATTTTGTGTTCTGTTCAGATAGACATGTTTTTTATGCCATTATAATAAACATGAGCATTCTAAATTTGACATAAAAGTACAATTTTTAAATATTCTATAAACAAATGAGAGAACAATATTGAGGGAGGGTAGGTAGAAGGGAACAACATAACCACCCTTCCTCCCAAGAGTCAAAGGAAATCACTTCTTTAATAACCCTTTAGAGAAATAGTTGTTTTCAATGAAGTGTTTTCACTGCAAACCTCTGCAGCAACGACTAGGTGGCACTGCATGATCATTTGATCATTTAAAAAAAATACTGTAAGAAAGGAAAGACGGCATGAAAATATATCAGGATACTTAATATCTGATTTTTAAAAAAATTTAGCTTGTTAAAAATTGATTAAATATATTCTATTAAATTAACTTAAAGTCTCTAACAATAAATATGTAGTTATATTTATAGGCTCAGCAAGTGGGCAGGAGCTGTCTCCTACCTCTCCCAGCTCCTACCCTTCTCTGACTGGTGGCCAGTGAGTTCCCCTGGCCATATTGACTGGGAGCTTGACCTTTAGCATGTTTCCTACATGTTTAGCCAATTCCTGCTCTGCAAAAGCACTGTGCCACTGCTAACTCTTGTCTGTACACAAGGGCATGCCCACTTTGGTTAGAAAGCTGTTCTTTGGGGGGGGGGACATGAAATTCTGAACCCCATGGACATGGATACACCTATCACAGAAACTGAAAACTGTTGAGATATTATCTCAGCCTTTGGGTTTTCTGCTTGTTTGGTTTAGGCAGCTTTTATTTTTTTAATATTATAGGACAATATCTTTCTTTCTGCCTTGACAGTAAACAATAATCATTTTTTAAGCCTGCTTTCCCTGTGAAACCCAAAGGACAAATAAAAGCACTGTAACTTCTTAACAGTCTCACCATCACACCTGGGGTTTCTCACATTCATTTCCAGGTATGAATTGAAAGACAGGTCTTTTAGTAAGAGCCAAGAAGTGGAAGAACAAAGAACTAGGACCTAGAGAAAGAGAGAAGGAGGGTATACAAAAAGAAGGATCAGAAAAGGAGCCTAGGAAGGGAAAACTGGGCAACAGAAAGAGAAATACAATAATTTCTAAAAGCTGCAGAACCAGCAGCTTCCATCAGTTTGGTGTTGTACTGTGGTGTTTTCATAATGCTCCACTGTCTGGAGTGGGATAGTTATATGAAATTTCCTATTTGTGTGGTTTAGGGGAGAGAAAACTGGTTCAAAATCTATGAGCTATATTTGCATAATAGCAATTATTCAAATAGATTGCTAGCTTAGGCATATTTATTTATTTAGATGCAGAAGAAAAGAATATCACATTGAACAGTAAAGACACCAATATAACCTTTCCTTTGTGATGTCCTGCTGACATCACTGACAATACTAACAGGGAGATTGATTCCCAATTTCAGCATTAGATTTTTAATTTGGTGGCTAAGCCTAGCTCCACTTAATTAGTTTGTTGTATCAATAAATGTGAAAGACAGCCCATGCCTGTGGACTGTTTATTTTTCCATTATGCTATTTTGCTTCAAACTATGCAGAAAAGCCTAACAAATGCATATGAAACCAAATGAAACAGGCATGCTCAGTATCATCCAAAATGCACAAACATGCACAAAGTTTTTCACAGCTTAACTGTAATGACTTCCTGATGAAAATGTAGCTGGTGGAATGATAATCAGAGGTATGGATCTACAACTTTTTTCTGTTCAACCATCCACATGCTTGCCTTTATACCAAAATATATAGACCTTATTTGATTAAAAGGTAAGTATAAGAGCTGATATATATATTCTCATACTGGGGCCATCACCCTTACTCTCATGGCTGAGTTAGTTTGTAATTTTTTGGTTAAGTGATAGAAAAGTCAGCTCTGTGCAGGCGTAAAAGTCTGCTACGTGTATACCATGTTCTGGAATAAAAACATGAAATTATTAAATCAGTAGTACAGTAAAGCCTTTGCAGAAATTAATTTAGGAATAATTTGATAACCTGCAGGGCTGCTTTTAATTGAAATAAAGTATTTGCCAGAACTCAAATAAAAATATCTTCATGGAGATTAATCTTGATTCATATTCTAATTACTGTGCTGTACCACAGTGACTTCATTACTCTACCTGCATCCAGCTACCCACCTGTGTGGGCAGCACCTTCCCTGTTTCATAGCTGTGAGTTTACTGAGCCTCACCAAGCATAACCCTAGTGCTTCAGAACTCGCACCAGATGGTACTGTGCACAAAACAAACTTTCCTTGATTTTTTCAGACTACCTCAAGGTAAATTTGCAGGGATGATTTAAGAGAGTTTTTATGCATGGGGAGAACTGGTGTTGCTCATGGATGTGAATGCCAGAAGACTGGGAATCATACAGCCACCATTCCAGTTGCCTTGCCAGCCTACAGTGAATGGCTCTGCACCGTAAAGCCATGCTACATCTGTTCTGCCTAAAACAGCTCCAGAAGAATTCAGTGCCAGCCCTCACATTTTTGCATTTCATCATGCAGGCAGAGCAGAGACGATCTGCTACCAGTGAGGAGGCAGAAAAGCCCTTCCTGCTCTGCCAGCAGGACTGCCAATCTTATGGGAAGGCATTCAACAGCTCCCTCCTGCTTCAAAGAGTGTGGTTGTTTCTGCAGCCAACAGCACTTCATTTACAAATGTGCTGAGTCTCCTGCCATGCAGCCTTGTCTGCCTGGCTGAGCCCTGATCCCCCAGCAGTCACGGTGGGCACACAGCTGATCCTGGGCTGGGGAGTCCCTCCTGCTGCCGTTGCCTCAAGCATCCTGCTGGGAGCCTCCTCTCAAGGCAGCCAGGCTGATGGTCACGCTCTTAAGGAATGCCTGCCACTCCAGGCCTTTCCTGACATGTGCTGTGATCCAAGAAGCAAAGGGAATAGAAAAAAGTTTGTACCACATCTTTTCTACCCAAACTCTTTTTGTGTCCTGTTCTAGTTTCTTTCTTTCATGCTTAATTTTTACCTTGTTTTATTTCTGCTATTTTCTCCTTTTCCTGCTCTATTCTCTGCCACAGTATTCATCCATCCTCATCCAAATGTATGGCAGGTTTAAGCTGCTTACTTAAGAGCAATAATAACAATAATAATAATAATAATGTTATAATAATAAGCAGTACTACTAATAAACAGAGATTACTATAATGTTTGTGTACCATATAGACTGTAATGCTAATGGCCTTTTAGCAGGAAAGAATCTTTCAACTTATGCTCTCCAGGGAGATCTTCTTTTCCCCTTTGCCCATATATTTCAGCTTTTATTGTTTTCTAAGATCTTAATACAGCCCACAGAGAAAGCTATTTGGATGTGTTTTGCTGACAGTAGTAATGCAGCCCTAACACAGGCACTGCAACACCTGTGGCAGACTCAGGAGAGGTGGTAAAGAGTCACAGGTGCAATTTCACAGCCCTGAAGAAATGATAATTTCTACTAATGATTTGTCACAAGAGGGAAAAGCGGATCTGGCTTTGAGTGCTTAAACAAGACTCATAGGCAAAGCACCTTAAAACTGAGAGTTTATCAACTGGGTTCTTCTGAAATTCGTAGGAAAACATAAGTGCCCTACTCCATATATGCTGTTATATTTATTTTAAAGGAAAAACTAAATTATGTCACTTTTTTTCTCTGATATTCACCAGTCAGTCCTTAATTGTTATCTGCCTGACCGTATACATGCATCTCTCTGGAAATGAAATGAAAAATCTTCCTTTCTCCTCTTGTAAAGAAGCATTATCTAAATGCTTCTTGGCAGCTGATGATAAGTACACAGCCTGTAATACATTTCTCCAATTAATTTCAGGCAGAAAGCCAGATGTTACTCCCATTCAGTTTGACAGACCTATAGGAGCACTTAGATTCTGGCTATCTGTTCTTTGACCACTTGAGAGGTGGAAGGAGTCAGCACTAAGTCTTGCCATAAGCATTTGATTGAATATGAAGTACGAGAAAAACTAGAGCCTCTGTGCTGATTCTTCTTAAGGTAAGATTTACTGTCATTTTAGTGAATTCCTTGTGTTTCTACTGGGTCTTAAGATACTGTCTCAAGAAATGTACCTTTATAGATTTATTAAAATCAGAATTTTTAAAATGTTTGCAGGAGGTATTTTTATAATTTTTAGACAATATTATCTCTGTAAAAGTTATATTTACACCATAAAGTTGTCTTATAAGAAGCCTTTTGCAAACAGAAATAATTATGGGGTTTTTAAAAACATGTATACAGCTAATGTTTTACATCTCAAGGGTAGGAACCTTTTAACTGGTAGCAGAATGTAACTTGCTTCATTTCAAATTAAAACACAGGAAGGTCATCAAGTTCAAGAAAAGGAATAATATGGAAAACTTCATTGATGCACATATCTCAAAATATTCAGAGCTTGCTGCGGAGGGAGGAAAATATAAGCAAATTTGTTTTTTTTTTTTAAACAAGAAACTGAGCACTAAATGAAGAAAAATAATTGAAGAATGAAGAAGTGGCATATGAGATATACAAACTGTACATCAAAACAATGTGCTTTTGTCAATAGAAAACTTCAGGCTGGTGGGTGAGTTTGGAAAGCAATGTAAGAAAACTCATCACAGCACTTGTAGCCTCAATGTTTTTGTAACAACCATTAAAGAACAAAAATCTGTGTGGCCACTGGCACATGGCATCTCCATCTCTTCTTCCCTGAAGAAGACCTAAAAGGAGATGCATCTACAGCCCAATCTTTCTCTGTCCTTAAACAGTGTCTGTCTTGTTTGGTGCAACTGGCACTGCCATGCAGGTACAGCTTTAGACCTTCCTGACAAGTGGAGCCTGAGGACCAGCTGGGGCCCCAAAGCAGGGATGCAGCTTTAGGTAAGGCAAAGGGCTTTTTTCTGTAGGGATTGTGGTCTTCAGTGACTTGGACATAGGCCTTGGGCTCGAGGCAGTTCTGTTGCTTAATTGCACGACAGGTTTTGGCAGGGTACGTGTCTGTCCCTGCTGCCTTGCTTGTAAAAGGGACAAAACAATACCGAGGTGTCGGTGAGGTTGCTGTGGCTGGACCCCTCCTGATTTGTGTGTTTGCCAAGCATGTAGAGCATTACCTACAAGTTCAGCTGTGTGAATTACCCAGGATCTGCCCAGAAAACAATGACAGACACTAGAATTTTTTCATTTTGAACTGTGAAACACTTTCTCAATCCTTCCAATTGTCAGAAAGAAACTCTATGGTTTCTTCTAAACCAAGTCAACAACTTTATTTTCTTAATTATCAGCTTTCATCTTCCCTTTATCTTCTTGCTATCCTTCTCTCCCATCACACTAATTCTTCTTTAGAAGCTGCATGAAAGACCCAGTGGGCACAGTGTTAAAATTTGGAGTATATTCGCTGGCATGCACCTAATTTCTGAGGTAATAGGGTATTATCCCATGTACTGGGATTATGATTCTCCTCAGAATCCCCTGCCTGGTGCTCTTCCCTGCAGCTGACAGCAGCTAGTAGAGCAATGAAATTGCTTTTTCTGGCTAAGGGCAAGAATTGTATGTTTTTCAACAGTACAGTTACTGTAGACATATTCTGTACTCTTTCTGGCCATTTGTGTTGTCTGATGGGACTTTACTGGGAATAGTGCCTCTGCCTTTGAAATGCAGAACATAATGTAAAGACCAAGTTGATACTCTAATTGTTTTACAACTTTCTGTCTCCATAAAATGAGTGTTATCTCTCTATGGGCTATCATAAAATTTAATAATATCCATCTGGTGTTCTGAGGATGTTTTATATCGCATAAAAACTGCTCATTTGAAATAACTGTCTTAAGTTACTCTGCAGGAACTCTGACAGAACAGTATGTTTGGAAGTATTGCTGTACATGGGTTTGAAATAATGACCAGAAAGTAAAATAAAGACTGAAAATTAAAGACAAATTCATAGAGAGTTGTAACTTCATCTTTTATGGATTTCTGTGCTAGAGAAATTATTCACCTGGCAAAATACCCACCAAATTAAAGAAAAAAAAAAGTAGATTATGAGATTTTATCTTCCTTTCCCTGTATATGTAAAGATATAATTCTGAGCAGTTATAATTATAGTGCAGACCTTTATGTTTCTCCATAATCTGTTTTTTTCTTGTGTCTTTGGAGTGCCTTCACTGAGGTGTGATCCTCTTCTATCTTGACCAACAACTCAATTTAAAATGCTTAATATTTCTGTATGTGAGAATTTCGGTGCCTAGACCATCACAAGTACTGGTGCATCACACATCTAACAGAAGCAAGAAATCAAATCAAATATGGTATCACAGAATTTGATAGCAGTGAAAGAGTTTGCCCAGTGCTGAACTTTCAAACATATGAAAGTGTACTTACTGAATACATTTCCTTATATTAAAACTAGTCTGTTTGCTGCTTTACTCTTCTAAAATATCAGAGTGGTGTGTTCCAAATTACAGTTCTGAAGTCACATGTGAGGCTTTCAGTCTTAAAGCCCCATTTTGGTAATGGGGTAGGATTAGAACTTGCTACAGCTGAGTACCCTGTGATCCTTCAAAATCTAATGTTTCATTTTCAGCATATGGGATCTTCTCCTGTGGGAAGATTGTATTACATATAGAAACCAGAGTTCTGACTTCTTAATACTGAGAACTTCTGCAAGATTCTCTGTCAAAAAAGCTATGGTACCTGGTGACTCAGTTTCCAAGAAATAACATTGGTAGCTTGCCATCAACAGCCTATGGGGTAAAAAGGCAACTACTCTCATTTCATCTCGCTCTAGATGCTGCTGTGGGCAGTGGAAAACCATTCCTGTATTGGTACTCTAGGCATGGCTTTTGGCAGGACAATGATTTTAATGCCTAATGCCTTCTATTTATATTTCACCAAGATTAGGTTTCTACTTATGTCCTGCACAAAAACCAAAACCAAACAAAACGTACACGCGCACACATACACACACCAAAACAAACAAATGAAACCCCCTGACAACAACAACAAAAACCCAAACAAAAAACCAACCAAACAAACAAAAAAAACCCAAAACCCCACAACCAACCAAGAAAAACAAAATCAAACAAACAAACAAAATCCTATGTGCTCCAGCTCTTTCACTGCTGTGGTTTTCTAGACAGGGCTACTAAGCATGGCAACTTCACTATATTATTTTTTCCTTACAGATAGGAAAAACCAAAATCCACTTTCTCATCTTGACTCTGTACCATTGGGAGACATTTTGAAGCAAAATACTTCCACACAGGTGCTTTTATTGTAGAACATTAGTTCTCATCATATTTGTCTAAACATTAAGATAGAATCATTTAATAATTGGAGGGAAACAGGTCCAGGAGCAATTTCTTTGACTTGTACCTGCAGTTAAATTAGCTCGTGTAGTGCTAAAGATACAAAATCCACCCACAGGTGACTCAATAAATGATCAGTGCACAGCCCTCCATGGAGGGTTGAAACCAGGATTACAAGTTCAAGGAAACCCACACAAAGTCTTATAATTGAAGTGGAGGGAGCTCTGTAGGTCAGGGAGATGGAGCATCTTCAGTATCTGCCTAATTTGCTGTGGTGACAGCTCTATAGACAAAATGAAATCAAAAGGAAATGTTCCCATTCAACTTCTAAAGCAATTTGCCACAGCTTGTGGGTGTCTTTTTGTTGTTTTCATTTGGAGTTTTTTGTGGGGGTGGAGGGTGTTCGGGTTTTTTAAACAAAATATATGTTATGATTTTTCTGACTGTCCTGTAGCTTCTTATATTGCTTATGCTACCTTCCTTCTTTTCAATATCTTTGCTTCATAAACTGTCTTCATGAAATAATCTCAAACAATGTCCTCATGTTAATCTTGCTAACTTACTCTGCATGACCCACTATGGCAGGGTAATTCCCCATTTTGAATTGTGGAGTTTTCAGATGGTCACGATGTCTTTGTCTAATTCTGTGTCTTGATAATCAAGATGCAGTCAGTGTGAGGGTGGAGAAAAGAGTGAGTTTATTCATATCCTTTAGATTTAGTCCTTTAAATCTTAGATTGGGGAAGAAATCTCATGAAGCAGGAATGCTGTGGTGTTCACATGGCTGCATTTGAAGGTTGCTGGAATTCTTTATTCTAGAGTATGGAAACTTGACACCTTTTGGCTAAATGTATATATTGTTTTAAAGAAACACTTTAGGTGTAATCTAGACTGAAAATATGACAAATAAATAGTAACATCTCATGCTTTCAAACTAAATGAAAGAACTGTTCTACTCGCTGCCTCATTACATTCAACTTTTGTGCATGTGGGGTCATTCCCAAGAATTTTATATCTTTCAGGAGAGTTTTCAAAACAAATTACAAGATCATATGTACTCGCTCACTCTCTCTCAATTACTTGCAGGCATCAAACTGATTTTCCAGTGTGAGTGCTACACCAAAAGGATATAGCTCTTACTGGAACACCACACCTAAGCCATGTCTGTGGAACACCAGCACTGGCTGTGTAGCTCATTCTTATTCAGTACAACAGACTGCTGGTCTCCCAAATTCTTCTGGAAGAGGCAGTTTCCTGTCAGTACTTCATCTTTGAGGGATATGATCATTATTTTAGAGTACCATTAGTGTGTGAACAACAATAACAAAAAATGTCGTTTGCAAAGGGACACTCTTTGCTTTTGTCCTTTGCTCATCCAAACACAAAAAATCTGACAAAAAGTTCCCTTTGAGACAAATGTGGACTTAATGTGGAAGTATGATTCAGGTGATTTGTGCCTAGTTAGGAAGTCTGATGGCCACAAAATATGTCTAGCCTTTCCTGCAAAGCTTACACTGGACAGCAGGTCTTTACCAGCTGCATGAGAACTTGTCACTGCACACTTTCCCATTTATTTTTCCTCCTGTACATAGCACAGAATCTTGGCTTGGCAATCATTTCATTACCTCTTTAATGAAGGTGCAAGAGCTGTGGGAATCATATTAATGGGGAAAGAGGAAATATATTGCTCCTTTTTCCTCTGTTTCTTCTTAGAAAAATACCAATATTCTGCTCCAAGAACCATGCAGAAGTTGTAAAGGAATAATGCGAATGTATTGCTTCTATTTACATTTAGTTGGCTTGGAGTTATTTCTTCCTCTCTCAGTGACCTTAAAAGGGAAAAGGTTTCAAAACTTCTGAATGCTCCTTATAGGCTTCATGGGGTTCTTAGACTTTTTTTTTGTTCACATTAAAAAGCCAGAGAGTGCAGAAAGAAAGTATCTCAAGTGGGAGGAAGCCTTAAAATAATCCATGTAACTTCCATTTACATGGAGAGGAATGACAGTCTGCCAGTGAAGACTGATCCTGTAATACAGTGATTCAGGGACAGAGAAATGCCCCTTGAAGGTCACCTTCTGAGCATGAGACTTCCTTGGAGCATGAAATGAATTGGAACAGAGAGCTGTATCCTGAGTGTCTCCATTACCGCGGTCTTATGAAATGTAAACCACAAATCTGTCATCTTCCCCTCTCCCCCTGATGCAGAGCTCCTTCAAATTAAGATAATGAAAAGAAACACTTGACAAAATTAAAAACTGTGTTTAAAATAAATAAAAGGAGGGAAGGGAGCTTACTGGAAGCTTAGGTGCCAATCACAGATTTATTCAAATCCACTACTTTTGTCAGTTTGCGGAATTAATCCCATTTAATTTCTCAAACTCCAACATTCGTTTAAAATTAAAATGTCAGCTTCTTCCCTGATTTGCACACAAGTTCTACTTTAGTGAGACTGTAAAACATAAAAGTTGTGAAGAAAACTTTATTCAATATGGTTTGCTCCATAACATAATAGTTATGTGACAGATTACTATGAACACCTCTGTTCCTCCAAAAAAAAACACATACTACATTTTCAATAACTTTTGTGCTGTCTTTTAAGCAGTGAAATTTTTAAGGCATGTATGATTTATTTTTTTTAACATTCCTGCAAATGTCAGTGGCTGTTAACATCTGAATCAAACGGTTCCCAGTTCATGTGACTGGAAATGGTGCCCAGAGCAAAAAAGCCAGACATTCTGACTCTCATATAAGTATAGTCTGTGTGGAAATGTTTCTCTGAGCAGAAGTTGCTGAGTTCACATCAGAATACATTTTGGCAGGACAACAAGGTAAGGCTGCATTATGACCACTTTATTATCATTATTACCTTTAATTAAGGTATGTTTGGGAAATAAATGGTCCAAGAGCTGAAGAAAAACACAATGATCTAAATAAGGATTCTGGCTGGACACAAGGCTAAGTGGTTCACATGTTGCTGGCAGTATCTGAAAGCCTTCTAGGATTATGTTGGAATTGTCTCACAGGATAGATGGCTGAATTTGGGGTTTTAGCTTATAGCCACTCCAGGGAGCAGTTCTGAACAGCCTTAGGCTCTTAAGAGGTTTTCCACCTTTAAAGGAGAAGGAATGCCACACAGCAACCAGCTGTACATAAGGGTAAAGGGCATTTTTACCAATGAAGGCTGAAAGAGATAAACTGAACTCTGTGCACATGTGAATGAGATTTATTTGGAGTGTTGCATGGGTGGTATCAAAGATAGAAAACTTTGCCAGTCAGAGATGGCTGGACTAGGAGCAGCTGCAGATTTGCAATTGCATTTGCCTCCAAAGGTGTTAGTGTAGCTAAATATATTTAAGACATAAGACTTGAATGCATATGACATAATAAGTGTATGCACATACTTTCAGAGAAACTGGAAGGTCTAAAAGCATAGCAGAAGATCTGTAACTGAATTCCTAACTCCCTGTGAAGCTCACAGTCCAAAAGAGCAAAGGGTTTTTTGGTGTTGTAAAAAGGTTGATCATAATTTACAGGCTCAGATGAGTTCTCTAAACTGTATCTGTCACTTAGGAATAAGCCTTTTTTAAGACTAAACACTGGATGGTCAATGCCAATAGTAAGGGTGTACTTTATGATCCTGCTTTACTGAAAGGAGAAATAGGGAAGAGTAATTAACTCTTTCTCCCCAGTCTCCAGCTACCTTCTCTTCTTGTTACCCAATACTGTTGGCACATACCTGGCTACATGGAAGCAAGCAGTAGCTTCAGATCATGACAGCTGTAGTCCTTTTGTGCTTTGTTTCTCTTCCCTTTGCTCTGCATCCTGCTTACAGCACGTGCACAAGGAGGAGAGGAACAGGTTAGAGAAGTACAGCAGGTTTGCATCTTTGGCAGGACAGCACTTTTCTCCTGTGTAACTGTATGGCAGGGTCTTCAGGCTGCCCACATAACACTGGACTAACTTATATTTATGTGGCCCAGGCTACCTGACTGAATGGATGGATTTGGGGGGGGGGGGGGGGG
>WAAE01007333.1:0-30934 GCA_013400495.1 Nicator chloris | reverse complement strand
GGGGGGGGGGGGGGGGGTTTATCATTTCCTTTCATCAAAAAGTTCTTACCTACATGCCTCCAAGAGGAGGTATAGTAGGGGTAAACTAGGAAAATAGGTGTCAATTAATTTGACAAGGAGACTAATATTTTCAAAATAAAAGTGTCAGACTGTGCTCATCCTATCTATGCAGGATGAGGATTTTGATTTAAAGACAAATTCTCAAAGAAAAACATGATAAGTGTGTTAAATAAATAAATAGCAGATAATGATGCTTTAGAGCAGCTCATGTTCAATCTTCCAAGATCTGCATGTGTTTTCCCTAAGCTGGATTGTCATCATTATCTTACCATTTTTAACTGATAAAAAGTTATGAGTTGTCTAGAGATGTTGAGCGAGAAGCGGGGGGAAATCTTACCACAGACAAAAAGCTATACCCCCAGTGTTTAAAAATAACCAACAAAGTAGGTGGCTTAGCACAACAGACCCATTTTATCTGGTTTGAGATGATAAATGAGGTGTCAATATAAACCCAGTTTCTGTGGATATTTCTTTAGCAGAAGAAACAATGTAATGTATGTGCAAACTGTTGAAATAACTAATACCACATAATCAAGGTTACATCTGTGTGCCTGTAGAAACCAGTTGCACTCAAGAGTACAGAAGAATTCAAAAACATCATTTAGAGGTTTTATTAAGATTTTTAACAGAAAAAAAAGTGAAATTGAATGTTCTTTTTTGAAGTCTTTATACAAATGGTTCTGTAACAGAAAAATCCAGATGTGTCAGGTAAAAGGACATTTAAGTAGTGAGAATTTATTTTAGATAGATCTGAAATAGTCTTGTAATCAATTCCAGTTACTGAAATTCTTGGTGTTTACAAAATATCTCTGAGATTTCTCAGTCTGAGTCGTCCAATGACAACAACTCGAAATTCCCCAAAACCCAGCAGTTTTCAAAGTTTATCATACTAAACATGTACAATGATTTTTGCAATTTATGTGTACACACATCTCTGACCTGGATCAAACTTTTTTTTTTTTATTAAATTCATTTTGCAGCATAAGAAAAGAATTCTTTGTTACATATGAAGATCTGAAGTAAAAAAACCAATATTTACATGTTCAAAATTTTAATCCTTACCTATACTAATTTCCTTATGATGTCTTCACAACTGTACCTAAGAAAACTCAGTTTCTTTCCAATGCTTTAATCATTACATTCTGATTTGGAGGTTTCTCTGTTTCATGCAATAGCCTGGGCCTTTAGTATATTTTCTGTCAGAACTTTATGATTTCTTGAATGTTATACTCTGTAACAGAGCAGTTTAGATACAAGCTATATTTCAATGGAGAGTTTAAATTTGCATTCTCTAGAGCTGCCTTTACATATAATCATTATAAATATTTCAAGGCTCTCTTCTCTGCATTTATTTTCAGGATAGAATTGGAAGAGAATGTGGAATAAAACAATCAAAACAGAATAAGAATAACTCACAGCAGACACGATTATTAGAGGAATTTTTAAGTAATTTGACATTCTACCTCTTTGAAATATAAGCTATACTGCATGCTAGTATTTGAGCAAGAAATGGTTTTCTAGGTCATGAACAAGGTATTTCTGTCTTTTATCTGCATGCCTTCCCCAGAAAACAGTAGGCAGGATCTATTCATTCCTAAGCTACAACAGGAGTGTCAAGGACACAGCTGGAGCAGATCCTAATTGAGAGATCAAGGCAGCTGTGTCAAGATATATGTATATTTATAAATAAAGATGGCTTTGGTGTGGGTTTTGCCTTAATGTCTCCCTGAAATCTTCCATGCAGTTAGGGCTTTAATTGGCAACATAAGCAGCCTTATTAATACATGATTTGGGCTAATGCCAATTTAAGGAACTGTAACTGTGCTGAGGACTATAAGAGTTGAATTTAAAACTGTATCTTTTATGCTTTTTTATATATTTAAAAGGAATTATGATATATATATATATATATATATGTGGAAATTTTTCAACTCCTATTATCAGAAGAAGTCGTATATCCAGCATACTGCTAAACAGATGTTTATTCACAGCTATTTCCAATTGACTTATTCTTGCCTGTGCAGACAATCTTGAGAGCTGTGGTTTAATGGAAAGCCATCTGATTTTCTCTCTGGGATACAGCTGGATCTCCACATCAGAGGGAGAAATGTCAGACTGTTAATATAAAATTTCACACAGAAATTTTGGACTGCTTAGAAGCCTGTTATGGCACTTGATATATTTTTTATTTTCATTGAATTAGAAAGAACAGAAGAAGCTCGTTTGTGTCTAGTCAGATATGGGCATGATTGTAGAATAAAAACAATTGTGTCATGAACAGTCGCTAATGGGAGTGAATAACAGTAAGGTCAGTGGAGTGGAACAGAAAGAAAAGAGAATCTAAAAATCCTATAAAATTCTTTTCTCCTTTTTCTTCAGACTGGTATAAGATATTTATCAGACAAGATTAAAATAAGCTGCATTTTCTAATATCGCATATTTCTGCTTTATCAGTAAACGTTTTGGGCCCCAAGTTAAATTTAAAAATATATATATTAAATAAATGAAATCAAACCCACCACCAAGGAAGATCACCAAGCAGACTCCCCCAAACCCCAAACCTTGTCTTCTGCTCTGCTTCCAGAATGCTTGGTGCACAGCGAGCCTTTGGTCAATATTAGTGCTGTCATGAGTTTCCTTCTCTTTTGTACACTCACACTGAGCTACAGTATCTTGCCACAAAAGTAGCACTGGTAGCAGTAATGGTTGAAAATAATGCTTACTACATCCACGAGTCATTATATGTTCCTGCAATTGTGCAGGAGAAGTCCAGCACTTTGGTATCTGTGAGACAGCAAAGGTCATGTTTGCTTTTACAGAGTTTGAGAGTTCATGTATTTGGATGGAATGGAAACATGAGGTGAATGTCTACAACCACACCACCCAAAAATCAGAGAGTTCAAGGCAATACCTCCTTATGATGTATTATGGAAAAGACAGATCTTCCATCTGTCTTCAGCTTTCCTTTTCCAATTCTTCCTTCCAATTCTTTCCTTCACCTCCTTATAACGCTATATCGTGATGGAGCATTTCATGTCATATTCGTCCCATGTCAGTGACACCCATGATTTGTACTGTCCTGAGCCCTTCTGTAACCTATTGTCCTTTGATTTGAAAGTACTGACAGGTTTAGCACTCTCTTTTCCCACTTTACACATATTTTCTATAAACGTGAAACAACCACTTAGTTTTTCTCAGCCAGGATGTCTATCCTTTCCACATTATGAATCTATTTCTGGAATGTTACTGATATTTGTTCATCAAATACCTCTTCACTGCACTGTGACTCAAAAGTGAAAGCAGTGACAGGCAGGGGGAAGAGAATAAATGTAATTGAGTTAATGAGGTTATCCATGTGAGTCTGCTTAGATTATCAGCTCTCTGGAGGAGGAGTGGTGAGCTTGTAGCACTTTGCTTAGTGTTTGGTGCAGCTGGTCCCACCTTTGGCTGACGCGTCTGTGAGCACAAAACGCAGCCAATGTGACAGCACACCCTGGACAAGGTGTCCAGCACGAGACTGTTTGGAGTTGTGAGACTCAATTAAAACAAACAAATCAACTCCTCTATCTAAGGACATCCATTAACCTGAATGACAGCCTTGGGGAATTAAATTTCCCATTGCTTACACTTGGAGAGTTTCCTAAATCACTGTCTGCAGCCTGTCAGACTGACAACTGCTAGAAGCTTGATGTTGAACCAGGTGTATCTCCAGTCCAAACCCTGGGCTTTTTTTTGCTTTTTAGGTAATATATCCTGCATTACTTCAGTATCTGCGGGTATTGGGAAGATTTCTGGCACAGAAGCAACTAAGTGCCAGATGATAATGGGAATACCCTATTTAAAAGTCTCGGGTCCCCTTATGACTTTATTTTTCTCTTTCTTGACACTATGCTAAGGTAGCCTGACACTGCTTTAGTAAAGCAAGCACCTCCTGTAATAACACCCCAGGTGAGCTGGCTCAGAGAAGCTCATCAGAATTTTGTTAATTGAATGTTTAATCTTTTTTTCCCCAGGTAGTGTACATTATTTAAAAAAATTGAAAGTAAGACCTCTTAGGGCATAATTTATCCTTCTTATTGTAAACACATACAAAAATATGAGCTGCTTTATGGACAGTTGACACAAAGTCTCTTTAATTTAGGACTGTTGCTGAGTGTTTAAATTCTTACTTGAACATCTTTCCTGAACATAAATGAAATGGGAATGTCACGTCATTTACTGTGTGAAAGTGACCAGCTTGGATGTTGGGAAGAACTCTACTTTCTAAATAATTTTATATAAGCTCTTAATATGAGGATATTGGCAAGATTGGGGCCAATAGTAAAATAGTAAAATATTTGCTTGCCATTTTTCTTGCCAATTGTTGCATAAGTTAATGCTTGGGTAGTACTTCAGGTTCTATAACCAATTTCCCAAAGCACTCTAGGCTGCAACATTTTCATAGAATCATAGAATTTGCTTAGTGGGAAGGGACCCATCAGGATCATTGAATCCAACTCCTGGCCCTAAGAAGAACACCCCAAGAATCACACAATGTGCCCGAGAGCATTGTTCAAACACTTCCTGAACTCTGATAGGCTTGGTGTTGTGACCACTTCCCTGGAGACCATGTAACAGTTTTAGGAGAAATTAAGATCTTGAGCAAGCAAGCATTCTCTGAATTATAACTCCCTACACTCTTTACAATTCTCTCTCAGAACTAAAGTTTTTAGTAATTAAATATAATTTTCCTTCACCTCTTTTCTACATGTTTTCACAGCATAAACTCTCTTTTAAAAGATAGGGAAGCAAATATTTAATCCTTTCTTTTCTCTTTCTGACCAGTTCTGTTTGGACTGTGACACTGTAGAAGACTGGAATCCAACTCAGGGTTTTCACAAAGGGGAAATGAATCTGCTGCATAATGTTAAAGAAAATGGTGTAAAAAGTATAGATAAAATAGAGGATGAATACAGAATGTCCTTTACATTGTCAGTCATGTCTTGACAATATTTGAAAGACATGGGCATTAACATTTACTAATGTTATCCAACAACCAAGACATTGAAGGGAAAAGTAAAAACAATTAAATATCTGAACTGTAAGCCAGTGAGATAATTTCATTGTATTCCTTATCCACAGTAATAGATGAAAGAAAGTGATGTTTGGTCCCACATGCTTCCACTCATTACTGACTATCCGTCAAGAGTTGGAAGTGACTTCTTCCATCATAGCCACAGATGTGCCTCTAGGAACATTTAACAAGATTTTGGATTAAAAGATAAAAAATGAGAGATGATACACCATTTAAGGACAGGACAGTTATCATGTATAGAGGGGAATGGGGTTAGTTAGCAGAAGGGAGAAATGGCACTGCAAGGGCAGGTGCAGTAGAAACTGGCAAATGAATTAAGTGTTTGAAACAATCAACAACTTGAGAAAAATTAATTCATGAAGATAAACCAATATAGAAAAAGAGGTGCCATTTTGCATCTAGAAACAGGTCACCCATCATATTGAGGATATTCTTGGTCTGTGGATGACCTTGGATAAGTAATGAAATGAGAAGAGATATCAAACGAAAAATTCTTGTATACAGCAGTGGTGGAGACTAAGTCAGAGGAGAGTTCCTCAGGACAAAAAATTCAGTAGGATAGTTGATATGAGATACTTGGTCAGATAAAGATATTGAGGCTGAGGAAGAAGGCAGAAGACTATGAAAGATTGGGAATGGGTCTAGTGAGCAGAACAGCGATCTGGAAAAATTTAGCTTCCTATTGGTCATGGAATAAACATTCAGTCCCCTAACTAGATCACACTAATTGCTCTGCATATTTAGCCCTACAAAAGCTGTAGTTCAGTGGTGGCTTCTATGCATATCATAATACTTTTCGATATAAAAAACATCATCATCCTAATTGAATTTCATGACCTTTATCTAGGCATTGGGGTTATTTATCTGGACCATGTTTCTTCTGTCTTGCTGTAGTTAAATTTTTTGCTATGTGTTCAATCATTGTTGACAATCAGGACTTTAACTCAGCTTATTATGGTAACCATTAGCTGACAAATGGAAAACCATTTTAACTACAAAGCCAGTACGAATTCACTGTGCTAACTAGGTTTTAGGTCCCTCATGTGAGGTCTAGATGAGGACATAAAACATAAATTATGGATTGAGCCCACTTTGTGTAGTTGCAGCTGTGTCAGTGCAGGTAATTCCTATCACAGCTAGTTCAGCCTAGTGAGGCAGCCAGGACAGCTTGGGTGCTAGCAAGTACTATGTGTAGGTAGGCTTGTAGACCAGCTGATGTCCATGGTCCTGCTTTCTAATTGCCAAAAGTATTTGAAACAATGCAACAAATTAGTACAAAATAAAAAGTATCACATTTTGTAAACTTGTCCAAGTGTATCACAGAGTTTGCCCCAGGGTTGTTCCCTCCACGGAGAACATACTGCAATTGACGGGAGAATGGTTGGTGTTTCAACAAGAATGACAGCTGATCACATGCTCTCTTCTTTTTATTTGACCCAAATTTTACACATCTATGTGCGTATATGCAACAGAAAAATAACTGATGCCTAAAATAAAAGGGTAAAAAAATTAATATTATTTCTTCACGTGTTTCTGAAAACAATCAACGTAATCGGTTGAGATTCTTAAAAACTTTAAAAGGAATCTCAGGAAAAGCTGGTCTTTGTCAATTTTTTCTTCAGACTAGTAGATAATTTCTCCACTAGAAAAGATAAAATTAGAGCACTAAGTATTTTAGTTAATCCCTTGTCTCCTGCAGAAAAGGAGTAGGCTCAAAAATACGCCATTGTTTCATGGTGTTTTGGGCTCTCTGCAGGCAAAAAGGTTCACTGATACGATCAAAGTCTACATTTCTCAAACCTGTCATTAAGTACGCTGGGAGTTGTCCAAGAAAACCAACAAGACAATATGTAATTTTCCGCTTGATTTAACAGAATATGTTCTTTTCTAAGGAATGAAAATGAGGAGGCCCAGTTTCCTACAGTTCTGTGTTTGTTCTTTTCTCTATCCTCTAGTACAATAAATCTTGTCCACTCTCATTTTTTCCTATGAAATGCTTGCTTGCGGTGGATAGTTCTAAACTACATTAATCCTGTTTGATTGACTGACACAGTCAGTTCTGCTTATCTTTCCCCCCTCTACGCATATAGTGATTCTGCACATGTGAATTTTGCAGGAGTTCAATGATTTCCATCTTAAAAGTTTGGTTGATGTTTCCTACTATGTTCAAAAGCTATTATGAAGTCTGAAGAAATAACCTTACTGCTTAAATTTCATTCCTTAGAAAATAAAATTATAACTTAGACCATTACTCCAATCTTTTGATTGTACTTTACAGTGGCTTAAATGGTAGAAACTGTTTTTTCTTTACTTAACAGTCTGGTCATCTGATATTTTGCTATTTCTTTTTCTTGGTGTAGCCTAAACTGTGTTGCATTGAATTCATTCAGCATATACTAGAAAAAGTGCTGGTGAGCTGCATTCAACATACAATTTGTCTGAAATAAACTCTGTGTAAGCAATAGGGGAAGCTATGCCACAAGATACCTCACTTTCAGCCTGTAACAGGGAATAAACCAGATTTTCAGACTTCCTCATTGCTTGGGTTTGGATTCAGTAGCAGTGTAGTACACTGTGCTCCACATACAGGAGTCTGTGGCTGTAATATTTGCGGAGGCCTGGACTTTTGGATCCTGTTTCTGTGACCTAACCCTGAAATGCAATGCATAAATCTCTGGAATGCTGGCAGGGGTTTGAGTGCAGCTGTTCAGCCAACTCTTGCCATACAAGTAACTGCGATAGGTTCTGTATAGCTTTTATGATTAAAAGTATATTTTACAATTAAGAAGCAGTAAGAAAATGGAAATGCAAAGGGACAACAATAAGGGAACTTACTGGAATATGTATGAATTTTGCTATGTCGAGCTGATCATATTTTTAAACAAAAAGTGCTCTATTTCACAATTCAAATAATGCATAAATGTATTATTGCATTTAGGTGAAAAATTCAGGAGGTTAAATGCTTCATAGAGATTTTTGCTCCTAGCCAGTGCCCTTCTGCAGCATGTAGCTGGCAAACATTGCATTGCTGGAGACACTGCTTCTTCAGATACATTAATTTTATATGATAGTTCTCACCAAATAGAAATTATGAGAAAGTTCAGCACTATGTAGCAGGCGTTTGAAAATCCTAGTCAATATTTTTCCATACACTAAAAAAAAAGTTCCTAAGCAAGTCAAATCTCAACTAGGATCATTGCTTGGTGGGTTCAAGCTCTTTGAACCTTCCTAAAGGAAGCCTTTTAGTGGGTAGACTGGATTTCCCAGTAGCTGGATCACCTTTATGTAATATAAATACAATGCATAAGGCATGGTTTCATGCTGCTTAAACAAATAATGAAAGGAGGAGCAGAATCTGATATCCACTGGAAACTACATGAAGCAAAGGCAGGACTGGCTTTAATCCTGGTCACCATGGTCTCTTAATTCACTTTATATTTTCTGATCTCCTGACTTGTCCCTTGGCAATCACACCTAGAGCTTGTGAAGTCCTAAAAGGCAATTCTCCCTCATAGTTGAAAGAGAGGGGAGTGTGGGGAAAAGAAAATCGTTCAACTGCTTGGAGCATGACTGTGGTAATGTAAGGGAATACTTAATGGTAGCTGGTGCCTTCTGGGAAGATGGATTTTACATCACGCTCAGAACGGCAGCGGGGGAAGACTTCTTGCTGCCACAGGACAGCAGGGACTGGGACCAGGTTCCAGCACTACGCTGAATGAGAATGAGTATGAAAATTCAAGCTTTAGTAACATAGATGGGTGGAATGTTTTGGTCTGCTTAAACAAATCTTTCTTCACACCCTCTGCATTACCATATCCCAGCCAGTAATGTGACACCAGAGTACTTTAAAACCCTCCTGTTACTCTATGTGCCTTTATCTCCAAACCAAACCCACGCACGTTGAGCCACTCATTAAAATTAATCCCTGCAGGGTGTGTATGTCAGACCTGAGGATTGCCTGCAGCCATGTCCTCTCTGGGAGTGGTGTGAGAGGAGGCTGGAGAGCACACAGTGCTGGGGGAGCAATGCCCAGCTCCCAGGGCCTGCAGTACAGTGCTGAGGCTCTCACACTGCTGCTGCCCCAGCCTCAGCCACCTCTGTGTGGAGCCTGAGCCCTCAGAGACTGAGATTCAGCCCCCTCTAGTCAGCCTCTACACTGGCGTGCCATGTTGTGTTTTACACCCAGGAGAGCACCTGCCCTGGGCTGCAGCAGCCTCCTCTCCCCCTGAGTCTACCAGCAGGGAAGTGGCAGGGCACAGAGCCCATGGATACGCGCGGGTGTAGCCTGACCATCCACTTTGGGCTCCTGGAAGAGCTGGCTGTGAGCACAGAGCCTGTCCCCCAGTCACTGTGCAGGGGGCTATGGGGGCACACGGCACAGTCCATTCTTTGCCCTCCACACCTTTGCTGCACAGTGGTGATGGTGCAGCATCACTGCTGGGATGCTGCTTTGGGTCCTTTGTGTCTTGCCAGCACCCCTGTGGATTAAAGCCTTTCCTGGAGTCCTGTGGGTGAAACCTAACACTGCCCAAAGGCTTGGAGTCCAGCAGGCATGGCCTGAGGCAGTAACAGGGTGTTGTCTTCACTCTACTGGGACTTGTTCAACAACTACTGAGGAGAGCAGAATGAAACATCACATCAGTAAATACGGTGAAAACTCATCCACCCGAAGAAAGCTATATCTCCACTGAGCAGGCTCCCCTAGGTACCCCTCTTTTCCTCTAGGCAGCCCATGTTTGCCATAGGTCC
Organism: Nicator chloris; assembly: GCA_013400495.1. NCBI lineage: Eukaryota > Metazoa > Chordata > Aves > Passeriformes > Pycnonotidae > Nicator > Nicator chloris. Next base: position 21,051 of record WAAE01007333.1, on the reverse strand, counting down.
AAACCAGCAGGATGCCAACTGGTCACCCAGCCTCTGTGTAAGGAATTGGAGGGAGAACCCCTGACCCCACAGGAGGGCAGCACTCTGCCTTGGCTGTGCTCCAGGAGGCTGGGTCCTGAACCCAGGTGTGGGCAATCCGTGCTGCCCTTCCCCTCCCAGCTGATCAAGGGGGCAGGCAGGCAGTGCTGGGGGAGCTGCTCACCTTTCCAGTGGGGCTGCAGGAAATGGTAACTATCTTGAAAATAATCACAGTCTTGCAACAGGGTTTTGTGTTTTTAACAGGAATGTGTTAACGTGGAGGTCTCTGGGAGCACAAGGACAATGTGTCTTGAGCTGTAAGTTTTGACTCTCCTCTGTGTGTTGCTATTTGCACCTGAGCTTAGGAGGAGAGTGAGAGATGAGCAGGATCTCAGGTAGTCTTGTAGTCTCACTCCTCAGTGTTTTTGGTTGAACATTGGCAGATATTGAATGAGCCAGGCAGGCAGGCTCCCTGACTAGCCTCAGTAGTTTGTTGACAATTTATAGCAAGCTAAGAATAAGTTATAGTAACTCAGAATGAGCAATTATCATTCTTTAAAATGAAATATCCTTCTTGAACACCTAAATCCTTTTCTTTTCTCCATTAAGAGTCTGTTGAAAATCTTTTTTTTTAATATTAAATACCATGTTAGCTTTTAAAATGTAGCTTACACTGATGCCAAAATGTTCTACTTCCTTCTTGACTTTGATAACATGTTTTTCTCTAGAAGCTAAAAGACTGACTAAGAATAAACAGGCCCCAAAATATTAACTTTTTTATTGTAATATATTTAAATTTTTAAAATATCTAAGGCTATACATTATGTGGAGAGTTTTTTAAGAACTGACTCATCAGGACATGCTGTATGAAAACTTCTAGGAAATAATGTGCCTACGTGATTGAAACTATTATAAGCTTCTAGTATGTAATTAAAAAATGAAGACTGGTCTTTAACTTGACTCTCTCATAAGCCTACCTGTGTCAATGACTTGGTTTTGCAACAAAATTTGCAGAGTATTCACTGCTGAGTTACCATTAGTTGTGATGGAAGTGTATAGGATCTACAGAGAAGGAAGGAAAGGGAGTGTTTCAGAACATTACACTAATTCTACAGTTCACTTACATATTCCGTCCATTGTATATTTATATTACTCCTGCATTGTGTTAATTTCTGGCAGATTTTAGTGGGAAAAGAGTTTTTAAGTGAGGTTGGAATAGACGAGCACTCCAGTTCTAATCAAGGCTTAGATCCTTGTCAGTTCTAGTCAGTTAAAATACCCATCAAGGTGTTATTCTACTACAGTGGTTCTCTCAAACTGTACCTTAATTCTTACTGTGTATCTCCAGCTGGACTGGAATTATATGTGCTTTCAAAAGCCTTTTTCAAATACATAATAATGATGTAAGAGGTAAAATACTGCAACAAAGTAGAACCTAATTAGGATAACAGAAAGCAAAAGCTGGAATGGAGTAAAAAAGCAAAATCACGTAACATGCTCTTGCAGATTTTGCTATTCTATTTCTTGTTAGTATAGTTATAGTTGTTAAGTGTGGAAAAAATAGATGTTTGACAGTTAGGAAAAATAAAAATAATTAAAGAAAAAGAAACCAAATCATTCCACTGAGTACACAAAGTCATCGGATCCACATTAACACTCAAGTTATTGTAGACAAGAGGTTTCTCATGCCTGAACCACAGACCCCTCAGGACAGGGCTTACATCAGAGCAGTAAGTGACCAAGAAGCACAATGATAGTTCAAAATAATTAATTTGTATGTGTTATGAACAGGGTTATTGTTTCCAAACCGAATAAACAGCAATTATTTGCTGTTTATACAACCAGAGCCTAGATTTGCAAAGGTATTTAGAAATCTTTGGGGAAAAAAAAAAGTGTGCGTCTTGGAGGAAAGGGGGGAGGGAGAATATATCTGTATAGTTTTTAAAATGTGAATGATACTCCTCCTTCTTTAATGTCTATTAAGGCAGAGGAGAGAAGTGAAATCTATGGGAGGAATTACATCAAAAGTGAGAGTTAAGTAAACCAGTAGAATGTGTTTACCTGGAATGAAGTATTGGTTTAAGCAATCCCTAATGAAAGGGAAATTGCAAGTGAAGAAGTTCATAGCCGTGAGGAATACATAAAGCCTTTCACAGAAACTGAACCTAAGAGACTGGGCAGTTTAGAGATGGTAAATTTTAAACAGAATTAAATAGAATCTATCTAACTACTACTTGTTTGGTGTTGAACCAAGGTATTGGACAGCTGAACTGATCCAGCTTGGCAATTTGGCATTCGCAAGTCCTTTGGTTTCTATTCCAATTATTTTAATTCTAAATTTTAAAAGTGGAAGGAAATATCTGTCCAGAAGTTCAGGAAATGTATTTATGGGCTATTGAAGCTTATACCCCTAAAGCAAAAATTAAGGAGAAGCAGCAACTGATTAAAGCTTTTGCACAAGCTTCCAAAGTAGTTAGGAAGTGTCAGCATCTAAATCAGTTATTAAATATGTAGGGTGAAATAGAGGAATACTTTGCTGTATCTTTTTCCTTAGTTGCATTTGAATACTGCTATTTTTCTTGTTTATTTTATCTTGTTGCATGCCAGATGTTCTTATCAAGGAAAACAATGGTGATCTGTTTTAATATTGATGAGCTGATTCTCCTGGGAATAATAGTATATCTACCTTCTCAGAATACAAATTGTGGGAGGCTTTTTATAGCATAATTACCACAATGCATTGAATTTTAAGTGCAACTCTTTAAAACTGAGGAAAGAACTTTCTGTTTATTATCTTTATTTTATCTACTTTAAAAGGAGAATGACTCTTCTTTTAAAATTATGTATTGTTTTCATGGCCTTTAAAAAGCAAGCAAATAAATCACCAGAGGTATTGTGTAATCTGTCAAAGCAGCATACGCTTAAGCACCTTATAAACTATTAAGTAAACGTAATATTTCTTTTTCCAAGTTTGTTAGTTTATTTGTTTAGGTAATTGCAGAGTAGTTGCAGAGTAATTAAAGTACCTTGCTTTAACTTTTTTTTCCCTCCTTTTTCCCTTCAGGAGCTTGAAGTACTGAAATTATAAATGATTTGGTGACAAGCTGAGCTTGCAATGCAGGCAATAAAAACCGTGGAGAAAGAAGTGACTTTTATAAAGGAGACACTTTTCACAGAATCCTTCCTGAAGCAGCAAGAGTGCAGCAGAAACGCGGCGAGCAGGCAGCTCCAAGAGCAGCAGCCATTGGAAGGAGCTGTCTGCAGCTCTCAGTGCTGCACTGAGCATGTCCCAGCGGAGCCCGGCGCAAGCAGCACATTATGCAAAAAGGCAGCTCTAGCAGATGGGAGAGAGGCACAGCAAGCATTTGCTTCACTTGCATCACCACCGCGTGAAAACAAACCTGGGTCGCTAGAGGGGATCTCGCCGGCAGGCCAAAGGAATGAAATCCGGGAGGATGGCTTGATTGCCAAAGGTGCTGCACCGCGGAAAACCATGGGGAATCAAGATGGGAAGCTAAGGAAAAACACAGGTGATGTGCAAGAAGGAGGAGAAGATGCCTCTGGGCCCAAGGATACGGACGGCACAAAGAAGGTATCGGGAGGCAGAAGGGGACTGGGGAAGCATGCAAAAGGAAGCGAATCGGGGAAGAAGAAGGGTAAGTCGGACTCCAGGCCCTCCGTGTTTTCAAATCTGAGGATCAGAAAAAATCTGTCCAAGGCTAAAGATGGGAATAGCAGTTCTCGGGAGGATGTTTTGGAAAGCCAGGCCTTGCAGCCTGGGGAGCTGGACAGTACTCATTCAATTGTAACCAAAACTCCCGACATAAGCATCTCTGCAGATGAAGGGGGTCTCTCAGACACAGATGTTGAACATTTTGAAATCAGAAATGAAACTGCTCCAGCTGCTGCAGAGACACAGGATGGACAAAGGACCAGCTCTGGCTCTGATACGGATATATACAGTTTCCATTCAGCCGCAGAACAAGAGGATTTGCTTTCTGATATCCAGCAAGCTATTAGACTGCAGCAGCAGCAGCAGCAGGGGGCAATTAACATTGGAACTGAGGACCTTGTCACCAAAACAATGGGCCGACACATGGCTAATTCTCAAGCAACCCCCTTAGATTTTGAACGTTTTTTTTCAGTAAGTACCACTGACAAAGAGAGGAGCCCAGACACTGAGGGGGCTTTTCCAGCGGTATCGGAAATTGTGGAAAACATTCCCGTCTCCTGTGCAACAGAACGTGAACCGAAAGCAGTGGTAAATGGCACAGGCTCTCCTGGTAACGGCTTGTTTGAAACACAGGAACGTCAGCTATTGATTGAGGAACAGCTCGTTGCTGGAGGGGATGCTGTAGCCAGTGAACTACAAGATGGTTTGAATAGAACTGCGGTAGAAAACGGGTCTCAGACACGCAGCTCCACACAACCTGTTCCAACTTCACTGGCAGATGCTGAGGCTAAAATTGCTGAAGTGCAGGCTGTTGATTCTCAGGGTTCAGTAGCAGAGGGTGATATTTCAGATGCAGGCCGTGATCATGCTGCTGAGACTCAGGAAGGGAAACGCACTCAGACTGCCAGTCAAGAGGAGCTGCGTAATGGTTTATCCACGGAAATGAAAAACGGCAGTTTGTCCTCTGAAGGAACGGCAGACAGTCCGATGCTTGGCTCCCGATGTTTTAAACCCTATCTAATTAATCCCTGTTACATCAAAACCACAACTAGGCAACTGAGTTCTCCCAACCATTCACCTTCTCCCTCCCCATCCCAGAGCCCGCTTTTCACGAGGAGGCAGGAGTCCTTCCACAAAAAGGAAAAGGTCTCAATCAGGAAGAAGAGGTCTGCTAGTTTGGCAGGTTTGTTCAGTCGTTCTGCAGACTGGACAGAAGAGGTGTCTAATCACGAAAGTGAGATAACAGAGAAGGTGAGCTCTGCAGACTATTTGGAGAACAAGGGGTTTAGAGAGAAATTTCAAACGGAAAGAGTGCCTTTGACTCATTCAAGAAAGTCCTCAGGGGTCCAGGCTTCTACAGAGACATTTCCCAATGTCTTTTCAGGTGAGTGATATGTATTAAGCGTTGTTTTGGTTGGTGGTTTTTTTTCCCACGACAGCTTTGAAAATATTTTTTAAATACTTTAATTCATCACATGCAATACTTTGTATGCATGATCATCCTTACATGTGCCAACAGCTTTAAAACCCGAGGCCTGATCTTACACACACAGTCACATTTCATCAGTCTGGCAGTCCTGCCAGTAAAGGAAGTGCATAACTCTTTGAAGTTTTTCTTTCTACTTGTCTCCTTTGTCTACGTCCTGCAGGAAAAGGCTGAATGCCTTAAATTATTCTTGTTGAAAAAATGCTAAAAGCTGCACTGTTGTGGGCAGAACAGCTCTCTGCATAAATAGATCTTTCAAATGCAAAGCTTTTTGTAATCAGGATCTTGTTTGAGGTTTTCCTGGGCTAGGTGTTGTTCTAGTGTACTGTAAACTTTTGAGAGCTGCACCTGGTGTTAGACTGAGGCAATGATCAGGATTTGCCTGGTACAAAAAGGAAAAAGCCATGTAAGCACAGATGGACAGCACTTCAGAAAGGAACCAATTTCCTCTTCAGAAGGGGGAAGGAGGAGAAGAAAGAAATGTTAATGTATTGAAAAGCAGAAAAAACAGGGGAGGAGAAGGGAAACTGGGGGTTGTACGACTTGGTAGCTGTGACAGGCTGCTGCTCAGGCTACATAAGGTGACTCATTCAGTAAAGTATTCTTTACCTTGCCTGTTAGGCAGCTTGCATCCTGCCACAAAGACATGGGAATAGAAAGTTCACAAATGAAGTAGTGTGAGTAGATGGTTATATTTTCCTTCACTCTGAGGTTTTTTTCCTTTCTCTTCCCTCAACCTGAAGTTTCTTTCTCAAGGTAATATATTCATAAACAGGAACATTTGTCACAAAGGAGATGTGCATACAGAGAAAGCTCAGCAACATATTCCATCTATTTTTCACTTAGGGAACCTGTAGAACTAAGAGAACATATTCTAAGAGCACCTGTTATTAGACAAAATCAGTTTTGTTTTGAATTAAGTCAGTTCTAGATGCATGAACCCAGCAACCATATATGTGCACGAGCTCTTTCAAAACATGGAGTGAGGTTTTTTTGTGGTTTTATGAAAAGTAAACAAAAGACTATGATTTAGGAAGTAATTAACTAAAATTATTTTCTAGATTCAAATCACAATGTTTTCATTCTTAAGTAGTCTTGAACAAAAATCCCCAATTTCAGTCTAGAAAACTAGAATTCAAATTTTTTAACACAGAAAAAGTCAGCCCCCTCTGAGATTAGCCCTCTGTGAAGTGAGCTGATTTTTTTTTAAATCCCTCTCACCTGTTTCTTAGATATAATTCCAGAAATGCTACCTAAACTTTTCCAGTTTGTGGTGTTCACTGCTTTCAGATTTATAGCATATAAAATGCACAGTGGTATTTTTGTTTTATCTATCAACATTTGACAGCTTATAAGCAACTCAGAAAAATTTTAATTGCCACATCAGTAATTAGATTTTCTGGTGGTGCTATGATGAAAATAAGTTTTATGTGGCAAACTTCAAGAACATGGTATTCCTTTTTAGATAGCTGTTTTCTGGGAAATAGACTTTTCCACATTTCATTACAAGGTTTTGATTTACTTACTAATAATTTTTGGTTTGGTTTGTTTTTTTTTCCCACCAACGCTTTAGACTGTTATTGTGAAGGGACCAGTGTCCAATGCAATAGTAGTTCTATCTCTTATGGAAATTACAGTGACCCTCATTTGCATGTACATACCAGCTGTCTTTACGGGCAGAGGACAATTATATCTTTCAGTTCATGCAGAAAAGCTTAAAGTGAGGGAACTGGAAATGACTCATCTCTGTTTGGTCATTCATCGTTTTAAAACACGTATTTACAAGCTAAAATTTCTCAAGAATTTAAAAGAACTGGTGTACATAAAAAAGGGAAATTAAGCTTCACATTACTATTTCCATAAATTGCCATTGCTGTAAGAGCAGAAAAGCCTCTTTAAATAAACCATTCTGCACAGCAATGATTACAGAAATAATTTCCTCGTAATTTGATACTACTTGTGAAAAATATATTTTACTTGCATGCATGAGATACATTGATTTGGACATTAGCATCAGGGTTTTAGAAATAAAATTCTTTACAGTGGGATATTTCTAGCTTAAAAAAAACCCCAAAACCAAAGCAAAGCCAATCCCAAACAGCTTCTTGCCTACAGCATTAAATCCCATTTTGCTGTGCAGTGACTGCAGTGTTGCTCTGCATTTCTAACTGGAATCAAGTAAAATATTCCACAATGTTATCATTGATTTCAATGACAGCAGGTTCTATGCAGATGATTGGCCTACTTTTGTACCATGTTGTGGTTTGGCTGTGTCCCATTTGGTTTTCACAGTGAGCCAGATGAGCTCTTTAAGGCTGCTTTAATGTAAAATGTAGATGGAAGCCAAGGACTTGAATGGCAGAGACTTTGCATATTTTAATTTTGCTTTATATAAGAAGGAAAGTACAGTATTTTGAATTCAATGCATTTCTCAGGAAAAAGATATGGACAAGTTTATGGGCATTTTGTAATTCAGGCATTGGATTTATTTCGTTTTTTTATGTGGACAGCTGTATCTGAATTTGAAGTGACAGTAATTACAAGTTCTAGATTACCCAATGCACAGTGGAGCCATGATTTTTATATCATGGTCCCAGGAGAACAAGAGCTCAACAAGAGTTGGTTGTCTCACTATGGTGTGTGGCAGTGAATGATTTGCACTAATGTGAAGAGATTATCTTGGTGGGAAAATGAAATTGATGTTTCCAAACATTAACATAACTGAAATGATAGATCCAATAGACAGATTTAGTAAAAAGGGTTTCATTCTTGCATTAATTTGAGGTGCAGTGATTGTAGAGGAGCTAATAAGTGTGTCTTTTACATAAATTTAATGAGTCCTATCAGCTGCCCCAGATGGTAATTAAACTTGACCCAGGCAAACCCCTGCCCTTCCTAATCTCTGTTGGCTGGTTGTAACACACTTGCTGCATGAAGCTCTTTCAAACAGATAATTTATCTTTCAATTTTTCTTCAGGGATCAAGGGTTTTTTCTGCTTTATCTGTAAAGAGGAGACAAACAAAAAGTCTTGGTTACCATAAAACGTGGAGCCAGTGCTGTGCTTGTGTACTCATGTCTTCTTTCTGATTTCTGACGCTTCATTTCACTTTTATACTGTGCTAATGCCATCTTCCTACTTGCAATTGCAGTGTGGTGTCTACAGGCATATAGAAATTGATAAGTATGTGAAAACTTGAAGACGTTGGATAAAAGTTTGTTTCTGAGACATAAAGCAGATATTTTTACATGTTTTTTTAAGGCTTTTTTTCTTTCTGATTCATGTGATGCTGCACACAATATGGATTTGTATCTGTTGGCATCCTGAGTAGGCTGCTTGTCATGCAGCTGTTATTGAAGGTTACTTATGGTTTGCTGTTTCACTGCTGATGTTTGTCAGCAGCAATACAACTGATTCTTTCATCAGATGGGGTGTAGCCTCCTCTAACTAAGGGAGTGCCCCACAGCAACCCTACACGTGGTATGTGATCACACTGAGTGTTGCTAGCAAGCATCTGGAGGGAAAGGTCCTGCTCTTTTTGCCTAGTACACACAAAACTTGGGGTGGGAGATGACTCTAATACTGCACTTCCACTGTACTAAGGTGTGTTTGAAAGTGGGCTGCAATATGTTATTAGAAGAGTGCTGAGTGCTGATAAGTTACTTTAATGTTACTGTACCAGCACTGCAATATGGGATTTGGAGCAACATGAATAATTTCACTGGAATTCAGTGCTGCCACAGGCTTGTTTTGATGGCATCTCATGATTAATACTTTGATCTTTATCTAGAACTTCATTGGGAATAGCGTGTTTAGGTCGTGGGATTGAGTGGCTCTATCTACTGGGCAACCACATTCTGAGCAGCACCACATTCTGAGGTATGACTGGCAGCCTGATATGTCTGGAGTAGTCTGATCAACATCTGGTTGTCTGATGGTCTTTTTTGGGGTGCAAAGGGGGAAAGGAAAAGGGACAATTTAGAGCAGAGGTCTATGCATCTCTGCTTGGTTCTGAGACAGTACCACTAGAATATCCCTTGTCACACAAGGCATCTGCCTGGAACTGACCATTAAAGGATGTTGTCTGCTTCAGTGACTTCATTGCTGTGAAATGAGCAGTGGATTATTGCAGTGGGAATAACTGTGTGGGGTTTAAGTTTGATTATATTTCTTGGATCTAATTGTGCTTTATTACTTTTTTTAATATGCATGTATTTTTAATAGCTTGAGTCATGGTCTATTAAAAAAAAAAACAACAAACCCACTGTGTGTAGTACTCGTTTGCAGAAAAAAACCCTATTTCTTGAACCAGGCCCTTTTTTTCCCCTGTGCTGCTCTGTCTAAGGAAAAAGAAACTTAGATTTGAAAGGGAACTCTAGGGATATTTTAGGCTGACTGCATATGAAGGATTAAGTTTTAATGTGAATCGTGGTGATAAAAAACTACAGAAATACTAATTACCCAAGATATTTTGTTTATTTAGTGTTTCAATCAAGCTCAGGATATGGCCAAGTGTATTCCTTATGAACTACTTCTGCCAAAATTTGAGCTTACATAAGGAGTAGCCGTGATGAACTGTATATGTGTAGGTGTGGGTGACTGCAGCTCTGGTTATTTTTAGGTACATTTAAAAAGATCATTCTGTAGCAGTTAGCTGGACTGCAAGTTTCCAGAAACTTACTTTTATGCAGGCAGTTGGTCTTTTTTGGGAATGGGGTGAGCTGGTGCAAAGGGAACAGGACAGAAGCAGAAAGAAGCTGTGAAAGGAAGGTGATGGACAGATGTTAGGACTTTACATTGTGTCACTTCATTCCTGCCTCTTCATATGATAATAGAAGGCCAGTTGCATTTCATTAAAGGCTTTAGAAATGGCAGCAAAGTGGGTTCAGGAGCTGTATCATGCTCTTAGTTTCTCTAAGCAGCAGCAGCAGCAGCTTCCTGCATTCCTACACTGCAGTTCATGTAAAGAGAATTAGGGACAATGAGGTGGGCTGTGTTACCTTAAGGGAAAAAATGACTGTTCCTCCTTTTATTTCCATGTTGCTGCTGTCCAGAATTTTTTCTTCACACTGATGGAAACAGCTAGGCTTTCTAACCAGGAAGTGGGTTGCGTTTTCTGATGTTAAACCTTGTTTTATTCCCAGATATATACTGACCATGACTTCTTAGTTGCACAGCAGTAGAAGCATTAGGTAAGTTAGTGGTTTTGCAACAGTAAGAAGCAGTGGTGTGTGTAAACATCACAAGTCGTAACAGTAAACCGTAATACGTATAAAGCTAAATGTAAATACAGAAAGATAGAAGTACATAAATATTGAGAATTTAATCTTTTAACGTCTTGACATACACAGCTAAGTAGCGGCAGGAAAGCCTAGTCACAAATGAGATTTATTGAGACATTCTTATTTGTCAGTAGAAGTATGAATTTTTTGGTCTTGAGATCTACATAAAGGTTATCAGTAATGCCAGCGCTCTGAACCTGGTGTGAATCTGAATCAGGAGAAAACACAGATAACTTTACTGTGGAACTAATTACAGAGGGCACCTTCCATCCTAGAGTTCTTTTGATGCTGAGATTTGTCCTTGAAGATGCAGAGACTGTATGTACCAGGGGAAAAGTAACACCTGTCCTTTCCTCTTCCTTGTACTGATAAGGAAAAAAATCACTGTAAAAAAGAAATCTATGCTGTAGTGTCAAAATAACTGTCTGCGTTAGCATCTCTTAAAAGTCATGGAAGAAAAGGGAGTGTTCCAAAAAAAAAAAAAAAACGATAAAAGAAGCACCAAAACACTGCTTTCATATAAGAGGTTGTGTACCCAAGAGCTATTTTGTCATGCAAAGAGTCAAGAAGTAATTTATGCTGAGAAACTGTTGAAGGAACCAATTATAGCAAGGGAGTTGTGTTTCTAGGTTTTCTTCAAATGAAGTCTAGGAGAACATACCTGCACAAATACATAGATGTGCATGTCTAGTTTTCATTTTTGTGGAATGTACTTCTAACTTCCTGCTTTTCCCCTTTCTTCACTTAACTGTTGTTTATCTATACAAAGAAAGTTTTGTACACCTTGATAAATATTAGAAAGCAGTTATTAAAGCTAAGAGATTAGCAGGCCTTGGGAACACAGGTCCTGGAGGGGAAAGAAAGCTAAGGCATGCCTGGGGGCTAATGAGTGCATTGAAGAAATGTGTTATTTGTGTCCCACTTTAAAGACCACCTAATTTGGTTGAGTTCAGTTGTGCCTCGAGGCTTTTGGCTGCTTGAGCACACACGTGAATTTACTTCTAAGGTAGAGATAGGCCAGACTGTATTGAACGTGGAGTAAAAATGCCGAACCATTAGGAATTAAGTTTTACAAAATTGGGTTATAAGGAATAGTGTGTATCAGGTTGGACTGACAAAAGATGCTGTTAGTAATAGATCCCCAAAAGACATCAGAGAAGCTTCTTACTTTAAAAGAGCTAGGCAGAAAGTGTTGTGGCTTTGCAGCAGTCGGTGAGAACCTGGCACAGACAGCTGCCTTCACATCACAAATCACCACAGAAAATAAAAGGATAAAGAGGGCAGAATTAAATACTCGCTGAGAGGAAGCTAAGTGCCTGGAAAACACAGTAAGTAATTTGCCAAAGATGCATATGGCGCCTAAAAGATTTGGTAGACAGACACATAGGTTCTCCTTCATAATAAATTGGTATGATTAGGGAAGGTTTATAAATGTAGCTCTGTGAGCTGCAAAGACACTGCATTAGAACCTGAAGAGAAATCAAGGTGGAGGGACACGTGTCATTTAATGTTGGGGTGGAAGGGCATCTTATTGATATTTTTGTAAAGATATTTTGTACTCTGTGCCACTGCTATATCACAATTGAGTAATTATCTGGTATTTCAAAATAATTTTAAAATCTCCAGCTTCTGAAAGAGGTATTCTTATCTTTTCCTATATATATCACATATTTATGTCACTAAATGACATGTATAAATAACATATAGCAAAAGGTAGGGATAAAAGAGTACTTTAATATTCTGTCTCAGCTTATCCTGTTATACATATGTCATATGTAAGAAAATTCACTGTGGGGGAAAGGTGTAAAATCTTAGTCACCATGAAAGCAAAATTTCAAGGAGCTTATGTTCAAGTTAGGGAGACAGAGTGCTTCACAGACTTGCTAATCTGGAAGAATGCTGAAAGCACTGTCACAGCCTATCACAAATATTTTAATATATTCTGAAGCTCTGGTGATGGCAAAGGTATAATACCTACTTTTTTCTAAAAAGTAAAATATCGTTATTGCAAATAAGCCAATTTTCATTATGTTTTTGACTGCAGCAGCAAGCAAATTTGGAACAAATCTTGAAGGAGGAAATGATAAGGTATAATTAACTATTGAGTATACGAAAAAAGGGTAAAGAAAAACAACAAAATGCAGCATGGTTTCAGCAAAGATCAATAAGACTACATTAATAACATTTTATTTATAGCTGCTTTCTAGACAACACAAGAGTGGTAAGAAGGCGTTCATCTGCATTTCCATACATAATGCTAACACTGCAAATCATTTATCCAAAGAAGAAAAGTCCTGGTGGTTTTAGATAAGGGACTCTGTCATGTTACTTCGCTGCCACCAGAGGAACAGCATCACAACCCCCTAGCGTTGTGATTGATGGGCTCAGTCAGACTGTGGAAAGTTTATTACATAATTAACACAAGAGTAGACCTGTGTCCTGACCTCTGTCCTGACCTTGTAGGACTTGATATTTTCACTACCAAGTAAAACTCTCATTCTACTTCTCTCTTTCTATATTATGACACAAATTTCAAAACTAGGAACTGAGCTGACCTTAGGATTTCATTCATCAGGATGAAGGTCTGCATTAATTAGATTTTCACATGCTTCCTAGCATGATTTGGGGAAATATGGCATATGTTCAAGTAATCTTATAACAGACCACTGGGTTATATGCTGAAAGTGGTGGTGTTGTCATGTCGCATAGTCAGCACAAAGGAACAGGTTTTTTTAAAATACAGCTGCTTGGTTCAGTCAAGGAAAACTATAGCTCAAGTAGGATATGCGGGTTTTTTGAAAACTGTTTGTAACGTCCTTTCTGGGGTGAATTTTTTCGTCCTTTGCTTCCTTAAAGGTCCTTCAGTGACCTTTCTTTTTCACCTTTAATTTTGGAGAATTTTTTTTTTCAAATTTTGTCAGACCTCTGCTTTTTCCATCAGGGCATTTCTGGAAGAATTTCAGGGCCATTTGAATGAGGTGCTACTTTTGCCCTGTGTGCACTGGGGGCAGTGGCAGGATTCTCTTCCAGTGGCAGCTAATGCCCTTGCTTCCAAAAGGGAGCATGCACACGTGTTCCTTAGCTCTCTTTGGGATGTCTCAAGCCCTTGAAGTTGTTAGCATTAGGTGATGCTCTTTCTTTTTCAGTGTAATGTAATTTTTGTACTGTGCTGCTCGCTCTTAGCTGAGTTGAAATCTCAGTTGTGCGCTTATTAAAGCTGTCTTGCACAACCCAGAATCTGTTTAAATGTTTAGTGATAATTGTAAGGCTAATATAAAGGAAAAAAAATATTTGCTTGGGTTGCACAGGGGTTGATGTACTCTGGTCCTATCTTTAGAGCTAGTGAAGAGTTACACGGAAAGTTTTTAACGCTAAACAAGGGTACTATGAGAGATAGGACATTGTAGAAGGAGTGAGATTGAGATGCCAAGAAATTCAGACAACTTGGCAAAAGTAAAGCATAGTGTTTATTGTGACAATCAAGTACAGGACTGATGAATGTAAAATTAATAATTGATAGTTTTATTTTAGTTGCTTGAATGGTCTATGAATGTATTCAATCACTACATTATTCACTGTAATGAGCAGATATTTCTGACTTTGAAATTACATTGAACTGTGTGTAGGCAGACATAGAAAATTGTGGGAATGAGGAAGATAGTGTTGACATATGTCCTTTTCTTAATTCTCAGGCTTAGACAGGCTTTCTACTTTGACTTCTGGATTTAAGATAATGTGTGGGTTTAGTTCATGACATCCATGTGAACATAGCCAGGAAATCTGGAGGCAGAACATCAGAGAAGGAAGGACAACCTTCTTTGGCATTTCCACACATCCCTAACTTTATTAACGTTCTAAATACTAAAATATAAGATATAAATATTTTATGTATACTATGATAATATACAGTATAAATGTATAAAGGTATCAATATATAAAATCTGTGGGGCTTTTTTCCACCTTTAGAAACATGGGCTTTTTTACAAACAGTGAAGGTAGAGATCAGCTATTATACTGATAATAAGAACAAAAGTAAGTATATTCAACAGTATTATAGCCATGTGTGCCCTAACCCTAGACCTTGACCAATTTTGTTATATTTAAGGTTTATGTTGCCTGGAAATGATAGACTTAAAATACAGTTTATTTTGTGTTTATTCAAAGCAGAAGGCTTTTTTTTTTTCTTTTTGTTATGAAACAATATTGTGTGGAGGTCTGTTGCTTACTAGGTTTTCCATGTTTTATGTAACCGGGCTGTGAGAAATCTGTCACATGATTTTAGGAAAGTATCTGTCAATAAAAATTCAATCTCTTAAAAAAAATTTAAAAAAAGAAAACAAAACAGCTAAAGCAACCTCACAGGATGAGAAATTTAGAACAGTTTACCAATCTAAATCAGAAGAGGATTAGAAACTCTACAGTGAAAAAGAACAATAAATAAAGTTTCTAATCCTGGAATACTGGGCGTAATCTCCCAGGTCAGTCTTCAGGCAAACAACAGACAAAATTAAATTGCTTCTTTTATACTGCAAATGCATGTTTAATATGCACTTCTGCAGTACTTGGGCTTACTATTTGAGGAAAAGTTGGCTAGAATACCAATTTCTGTTTCATTCCCCAGGTTACATGTGCATCTTGGAAAACCTCTTCTTTCTCAGCAGTCACGTGTTGCCTGTTATATTAAGGCTGAGTGGTACAGGTTAGCTGAAAAACTGGAAATTTGAAAAGATTGTGAAATGAAAGAAAACTAATATTAAAGTACTTTAATACATCTTTATCATTGAGGCAATAATTTTATATGTAAAATATTAGTGTGCTTGATATATTTGAGACCTAGTAAAGTACATTGAACAGCAAAAAGGGGGAAATGGAGCCTGAAAAATTATTCATTAAGCTTTTGCTGTATAGTTTGGGTGCATACGATGAACGTGTGAATATAGACTGAAAATAGTTTAAGAAATTACATGTAGTGGCAATTGCTGTCTCAGCTAAAAATATGAGCATCTTTGCAGTATTTTTGTCTCTCTGGCATGTTTGTCCTCTTCTGGCATTCTGGGCCATGTTTGGTGCTGCACTGTTCGGGTGCTTTGCCAGGTGACCAAGGCCCGAGTTAGCTGCCACCCTGCTGGCAGCATACATAGATAAGGAATAGGAACAGGATGGACAAAGTTATTCCTACACAGAATAGGAACAGGATAGAAAAAGAATTGGAACGAAGAAATGATTTAGACTAATATGGAATAGCAGATAGCTGAAGTACAGAATTTCCTAACTTTTGAATGCAACTCTTTTTTTTTTTTTTTTTTCCCCTCCTATTTCCTCTCTGTTTTTTAGTTTGGGGGTCTTTTTTGTTGTTATTTTTTTTGTTTATAAAGCTATGTTCATAATTGAAATTCTTTTTAAATGAGAAACTGTAAGAAGATTACAATTGTCTTTTCACATTTTGCAAGACTAGAAGAAAAAATTGTAACTGGAAATTCATCATTTTATCTATTTCTTCTTCCTTTTCCTTTATTTCCTGTACCGTCTCTCTAAAATAGAGCAAGGCCTATGGTACATTTGGCTTCAAAGCATATGAAATCACTTTGCTGCGTGAGCATTTCTGATCTTACGAAAATGGATGAAAAAAGGAGTAAACTGGGGAAAAGGAAGCAAGCAGATTTCAGCTTTTGAAGATCTGAGCAATATGTGCATAAGTCAAGTAAACTCTTGAGGTGACTGAATAGGGCGTTGAGAATTGGTGTTATACTGAAGCCATGCACTCTGCATTAGGAGGAATAAAAATGGGAAGTCTGTCTCCAGTGTGCGTGGGTTAAAATGTGCTGATGCAACTGCTGTGTTAATGGTGAAAGGGTGATACAGTGCTCTGGTTTCTTGGAGAGACAGTCACTGAGACCGGCAGAAGGGGGAGCCTTTTGGAGTGTAACCTATTGTGATCATTTGTCTCAACCGGTGCTCACTGCCAGCTGTGCTCCCGGGCTTTTGCAAATCCAGTGTAAGGAGGAGAGAAGACACATCTTTAAAGATAAATGTGAGGTTATAACAGCAAGATTCTGAGGGAAGCATTATTGCAATCTCTGCTGTAGTTCAGTGCCTCAGTGCATGTGTGTGTGTTTTCAGTATGTCTATGACTACTCCAGTTTTCTTCCAACTCTCACTTCCATTCATGTCTCTTCCTCCCCTCAGTAATTAAGCAAAATCAAAGCTAACAACATTTTTATGAAATTGCTGCTTCTTAAGGATTTTCTTGCTCACCTTGTAGCTCTTTGAAAGGCTTGTCTTCTGAGCATATCGAAGATCTCTAAGGTGAATTCATTGAGTCAGAATTTGCTTGTATTTCTCTGTGGACAATACTGAACACTCTTTCACCCACATTATTCATACAGGCAGGCAGTATAAATGGAAACCTTACTGGAACATGTGAATTTTCATACAGTAGTGAATACATTACATATTCTACAGAGATGGCTTCCATGAACAGTGGTGTTCAATTCTTGATCATAAGGATTGGAGGAGGACCTGTTGCGTCATAGTGGAGGAGAAAAGATCAGTAGTGCTTCATCTTCATGGGAAAGGGAGAAAAGAGGCAGATCATATAGAGGTGGAGAACAAGGAATTTGGAAGCTGAGCCAGAAGATTCTGGCTGAGTCACAGTAGCAAAATTATAACAAAATATCCACAGAGGGCCAGAATCTGATGCGTCCAAATTAATCTCGTGTTCTCATTCTTTCAGTTGATTAATTGTGTAATCCTTTGCAAGAGAAGAAAAAATAAGTCTTTTTATCCCTTACTGGTGTTTAATAAGTCATTCTAAGCGCCTAAAAAATATTTCCTGAGTTTATAGTCATCTTAGTTGCTGAAGATTTTTGGCAGGATCATCATAATACTGATTTGATCTAAAGCTGAAGTTCTTATCTGATTCAAAATTTAGTACGCTTCCTACCCCTTGCCAAAATAATTAGGGGAAAGGTAAGAATAGGGTTCAGGAACTTCATGACCTGGGATTTCTAGGAAGAAATGTTTTAAACATGAATAGGCATCATTTAATCTCAGGAAAAACAGAGATCCCAGAGACCTTGGTTTTAGTTTTTACTGTTTTCATGGCAGGTGAATGCAGTCAAGAGAAATTCTTTGCCATTCCGTTTAAACATGTAGCAGAAATCAGCCGACCATCTAATAATTATGGAATTATTCATCATTTAATTATTCCAGATTATTTGCAAACATCTTCACCTCCTGAAGGCATTACCTCATGTAAGTTATGAATATGAGGTGATTAAGGTGTCAGAGGCCAAAAGCTGTTGCTGCTGCCTTTGATTTATAAACTAACAATGTAAAATTGTAGCTCAAAATCTTGTAGTTGACTGAAATTTAGCCTGAAATCAGTTTAAATCAAATTGTTGATTTTTCTAGGTTAAAAAGTACTTGCTAATATAATTAATTTTACTATCCTATTTATTCCACTACTTCATGCTCAGATGGACAAAATTATATAAGTTCTTACTGTAATCTACATTAAAGTCATTAATGACCTTTTTTACACATATACTTATTTTATGTTGTTTGAAGACTAAAGTATTTTTAGAAAATAGTTAAAAACTACTATAAAAATTAAACTCCAACTGAGTAGCATTTAAGATGCTGAACAATGTATTTGAAATTGAGCAAGACAGTTAAATGCTATAAAAATTAGCAAATGAATGAATGGATTAAGGGGGAGAACGAGCCTCATTTCCTGTTTTGTAATTTACAGATATTGTTCCTGCTAATTAGGTCAAAGCAAAAGCAAGGGGTTATTCTGATTCTGAATGTGCAGGAGAAGACTCTCTAAACATGACAAGATTATTTAAATGTTGAAATGTCTGGGGGGAAAAAAACCCTGAAAATCTATCTAATCTGGTATTCATATGAATAGAATTCCAATGTATAATATAGGATGCAGAAATGTGTTGTTTTCTTGCATAATTCTTTCTTTTTGGGTGTGAGCAAAGTGATCCTCTGTGGTCAGCAAGGAAGACTGCCTTGAACTAATAAATTATTTTGAAGAATTAATAGCTGGAGTGTGATAGAGGGATATGTTGAATAAGTAGTTTTGTTGGCATTACATTTTAGGGGGTGTAACCAAGGAACAGAGGCAAACTAACTGACAAACGTAACAAAATTTATGTCTCCTACAAGTTTATCTCACAGCTAATCTCGTTTCATTCCCTTGAATATATTGTATTTTGTCTAATAAAGGGCTAGCAAACTTAGACTAATCATCAGATAATTATCAGATCTTGAAGAAAATCTTAGAAACAACTCCCAACATTTTAATGCATTGTTTATTTTAGGGTGTATTGCCACATGAAGTTAAAATAATACAGAAACTTCTAGCCAAATGACACTTACAGTATTCTTTTAGAATTGTTTCCAGATGTTTAAAAGAAAAATCTTTTTGGTATGTTCAGAAAGCTTAGGAAATTTTATATTTTGAATAAAGTCAATGTTCAATCAGAAATCTTGCATGTAAAAACCAGTAGAATTATAATTATCAATGTCATTGTATTATGCTAAATTATACTAAAATGCTTTCTTAACACTGTTTTGGTGGTTTGTTTTGTTTTTTTTTTAAATACCTTCGGCTTTGAATGGGTGGGTGGAAAAAACAGGCTATAGAAACTAATTTAGGTACGAATTGTATTCCCAGCTATTTTATACTCAAACATGAAATTAACTTTATTACTCCATCTGTCTTTTCTCGTTCAGTAGATCTATTTCATCTCTTCATCCACATCACATGAATCTGAACTTCGGCATCTTTTTACATCTGACATTTTAGAGCTTAAGCAAAACTTAATATTCTTACAATGTAGATTTTACTGCAACCTGCACATGTAACTTATTTTTATAGTCTATTTTGGGCTAAACTCAAAAAAACTATCATATTTCAAACCGCTAATATTTTCTCCTTCAATATATTTAATAACATGCTTTCTTTTCATGTTCTGGTTGGATAACAAAAGAAAACACTTTGATCATGAGACCTGGCCCTATAAAGAGGAATAAGTATCTTCTTGCTCTTTAAAAGCTTTTCTTCTCTGAATTGCTGCTTGTGACATTGCATTTTAGTTTAGAGCACTCCACAACTCTGGAGCTGTATACAATACAATTTTATACAGAATAGTTATGAGGGGTTTTTGTTACTATTTTTTATTGAGAGTTTCTCCAAAGAAACACAGCAAAATTTCTCAAAGACTATAATAATTTTATGATTCAAAAAATAAAGGCTCATTCAAGGAGATGAGAGGCTAATCTCTATACTAACTTTTTGTGACATCTTTGGAAGAAGTTGTTTCATCTCTTGCTAATATCTTGATTTTCTCTTCAGAACAATTGTATAGGAAATTGATGCTACAGTAACAACTCATGGGTTTTGTTCCTACTTCACAGTGTAGCTGGCACATATAATATATACATATATTTTCTTGAATATCCTAATTAATCAGTTTCCAGATCACTTACAATCATTATGTAGAAATATTTTATATAAGATAGACTTACTATCAGATACATTTCTTGAGATTTTTTTATTTAATATTTTTTGCTTTTAATAGTTCAGATTTTCAATACACATTGTAATGTCTAAATACTTGTGTCCTGTGTATAGCTACCAATTCTTGTTGATCTCTTATCACCTTGGCAGGACGAACTCTGCTGGAAAAGCTCTTCAGCCAGCAGGAAAATGCACCACAAGAAGAAGCAGAAAAGCTGTGTTCTCGCATTATTGCAATGGGTCTTTTGCTGCCATTCACTGACTGCTTCAGAGAGCCATGTAACCAGAGTGCCAAGCAAAGCACACCCACATTTGATGTAAGTACGGAAAAAGTTGTCTTTTGTCTCTTTTGTGAAGCAGGACATGATTTTCTAATAGTTTATCCCTCCTGAAAGAATTTGGTTTGTCGTTTTAATGAAGATTGCCTTTAGGAGAGTGACCAGGTATTTTTTGTGCTCGAGTATGTCGGCTTTTGTACCCACATAAGCATGTTCTCCTATAACTTGATTTCTTAACTTTTTAAGTCACATCTTAGTCTTAGTCTGTTCTTCATTTGCAGTTTTCATTGTTGTCTTCTTTGAATCAAAGCACTTCGTATGACTACCAGGATTTCCGTCAACAGCTGCTTCACCAAAAAAATATAAATTAAAGGAAAAACAGAAAACAGCATGTCACAAAATTTTACAGAACACAAACTGGATATCTATGCTATATGGTTTTTTTCCCTTGTAAATATTTTTTGATACAAAATAGTGGAGGGGTCAATGCAAATATGCTGGCATTCCAGATATAGTGTTATCTGTACCTGTGAGCTACCTGGCCAGGTGTTTGCCTAATGTGACAAACCTGGGTGTAGATAACCTGCCTTGCATCCTTTTCCTTTCTCTTGGATAATTAATTCAACATTAGGATGTCTTCTTGTCGTAACCTGCGGTACTTTGTACTTTTTTATGTGGCTAAAGATAATTAGGGATTTTCTCTTCGCTAATTAGCTTCAAAATAGTGTACAAATATTAACATAATATTTAACTTATTTAATTTTTTGCTGGTATAGTTAA
>WAAE01007332.1:1535-20605 GCA_013400495.1 Nicator chloris | reverse complement strand
AAACAAAAACACAAAACAAGAAATAACCTAGGTAAACATTTTGCTTGGATGTGGGTGTACTAAATCACTAACCTACATTCCCATGCAATCAGTAAAACACGCAAGGGAGAAATGATCATTAGAATATTGCTCTCCGCTTGGCTTAGGAAAAAAGATTGTCTACAGGGTTTATTGGACTGAATGCTGCAGAGCCCAAAAGATAGGTCATATAAATGGGAGTTGACTCAGAAAAGAAACTGAAAAGAAACTAAGAAAAAGTAGTGTCAGACAAGCATGAGTCAAGACACCATACCATGTCCAAGGAAGAACAATCCATGTTTGATGGTGCTGGATGCTGAATGAAACAGCAGCTACTCAGAAAAGCTCTAACACAGATTACTCTGGAAGCATGCTAAGGAAGGAGCTGAGGTAGGTTTGTTCTACCTGCTTCAGCACTGCACACAGAGTCTAAACAATGTGCTCTTGTAGGCAGACGGTGCTGGGTTACAGGAGTCAATTGATGGCCAGTTATTTGATAGCCAACAACTTTGTTCTACGCAGAAGAAATTAGCAGGCTGAGTAAAAATTTAAATATGTTCTAGCAATGAACTTGTTCACAGCAGAGGCTGCATCTCCACTAGACAGCTTGCCAGTAGAGCTGGAATACCTTCTAAAGATTAAAAAACAATGCTCTCTCTTCTCCCTTCTGTACAGGAAATAAGGTCGTACCCATCTTTAAAAAGCCAGGGCTCTTCCCAACAAAAGCAATGTGTGCTACCTTCAGCTTTACTAAAAATACACTTTTCTCAGTTCACAACTAAGAAGACTGCAACTCACCTGGCAAAAGCAGTTGGGCTGCAGCCTGAATACTCTGCATGGATTTAGGAGAGCATTTCTTCGTAAAGAAGTTTCCTGATGTGATAAACCTTGCTATCCTGTGAATTGGTGATGGATTGGTGTCCAAAAGTTGAGCAGATTTGCTAGCAATTAATCTCCAAAATTAAGCAAATTTTCACCTACACTTTCATTCAGTCCGACGCAGTAATCCTCAGAAACAAACCAATTAAGCAAATGCTTGCTTCTGATTGCTTACCACAAAATGGAGACCATCCATTGCACAAGATGACACTCTAAAATTCAAAGAATAATGGTCAGACTACAAAGGCTTTGAGCAGACCTGATGGATTTACTAGTTGCAAGTGGCTGCATCACTACAATGTAAATTTTCTAGTGACAGATACAGAATAACCTTGGGGGACCCTTATACTCAAAATGGCACAAGATTTCACTGAAGATGTATGGCATTTGCAAGTGTGAGGGGAAAGTGTAGACACATTTCTACACACTGACTGTGGAAAGTGACAAATAATTGATCTACGTAAGAAGCTGAAAGGCAACTATTCCAGCCAAGGTCTTAAAATGTCTAGAAAAACAGACACACCATTGTCACTGACTGACTAGAAGTCCTGCCATTAGCCAGCTTTTAATCCTCTGCCCCAGATCAAACTGGTAATGGGGTCTCCTCCTCTATCCTTATCAAGTTTAGACTTCAATTTCACCAAAAGTAAAATGTACCCCCAGACAGGTCACAGCCCTGTTGGTAAGCTGAGAGCTTTCCTGGAATGAAAGCTTCCTGAATTTAAGGCATGCCTTGTTCTCCTCTCCCACCCTAGAATTTTGCTCATCTTGTCTCTTTACAGACCTGCCACTACCTAGCGGCAGAGAGAGGATACGGCTACATCAGTAGCAGAAAGTGCTGTCTGAGTAGGTATTAGCATCATGCTACAGATAACAAGCTCTTGGGAATGATGGTAGAATCCCAAGAGTGGACTGTGCAGATTTAATTGTTCATAGAGTTCACTGCCCCCTTTTAAATACCTTTCTTCACTTAGAAGGAGATTTCCAAATATGACTGACAGAACAACTGTAGTCAGAGCTTGTACCAAGAAGTGGAGAAGAAGAAGCAATGTTCCTGCAGAGACAGTGTCAGCCAGAACACACTCCCAAATCTTGACAGGTCATCCTCCATATACAACAGCACATCCCTCACCACCTTAATTTGGGAGCTTGTGCTGGATTTAACTGCTGCAGTTCCAGCCTGGCCTGGGGTGGTAATAAAAATATTCTTGTACCTCTGCACCACAGGCCTGAGATGGGACAGGGAAGTGACAGGACAGAACCCAAATCAGCTGAAGGCAATCTTTAGGCCACTGCTATAGATGACATGACAGTGCATGAAAAAAAGCTGTAAAACTAAAAGCAGCACTATCTGAAATAAATCTTTTTCAGGACCCATAGTACTGCAACATTACAAATCTTGTACTGTAGGCATTTACAAAATGTAGTTGTGTAACCCCTGGGCTACATTACAATGAATATATATAAAGATGACATTTTCATTTTAGAAGCTTTTTGCTTCTAGAAAGATGGGGGTTTTGTGTACCTGCACTACAGACCTAATGTTATATTAACATACTATTTATAAGCCCTAAATGTATAGCTTTTGTTTTTGCTTTAGTTACTTTTGGTTTTCTGTTCTTCAGTTTTTCCTCATTTTGTGGAGAGATCTTAGCATGCAGCACAACTTTCTTAAGGTGAGATAGGCCATATTTTGCAGAAATAAAGAAGACATATTTTATAAGCATGCTGAGCACTCATATTCTCTGCTGACTAAAATTACAGTTTGTTTTTTAAAAACTAAGTATCTGGTAAATAATATAATTTATTTTTATTCTCTTCTGATGTTATAAAACACAGCTGTAAAGAAATGCATCTTCTGTACCTCCAAAATTTCTGAAAATTTTACACTTTCAGGACTGATGCAGATTTGGCATGTCAGCTGAAGAGCCTGCAGTATCACTGTAGAATTTGGCTGAACAAAATCCTTAGTTTGGCTGTCATCATCATAACTAGAGCTACCAGCCTGAGGCCCCTGCTGGCAAGGAACCAGGCCAGGCATGATGCTTCAGAGTGAGATACAGGAACCACTAGCCCAATTTCTCTGGAAAGAGTTCCCATTTTTCATGTGGGCTGAAAACTGGGAAACCGAAATACTGCATTCCTGCTGTTTTCAGAAAGTGAGCCAAAGTCTTAGAAGTTTGTGTCAAAGCTCCACTGAAGCTGCTGCACTTTGACAGATGTATTCTTAGGAAAAGTGGGACTGATGCCATGTAAGCAAAAGTACTTTTACTCTACTTTCATTTTTGTGCTAAGAACAGAAACTGCCTGTGTTGGTCCATGGGAGCAATGTGTGGTGTGATCCAACACTGTCACCTATCAGTCTGCCATCACATGCCAGCCAGGCCTTGGTGCATGCTAGAGACACAGGCTCAGGAGGCATCCATGTTCCAGCAGACTCAAGATACAACCCTAATGAACTGTGCTCAGCACATTTCATTTTAACTAAAATACTAAGGGTTTAGCAAGAGCTTAGGTAACAATCCAAAACACTGATTTAAAAATCACAGGGAAAGTGTGCGGTGAGACTCTAGTGCTGAAGAAAAGATGGCTCCACACACAACTACAGAGTCAGCCATTCTTATTTCAGAGGGGATTTTACTTCTTTTTCATCTGCAGCATCCTCACTGTGCAAGTTTTCCTTCATCTCTCTCTCTCTCTCTTTAATATGTACCACTGTAATAAGAATTTTCTGTTAGGAAACCTTCCCAGCAAAAAACTTGAGAGAAAACAAATCATTACAACAAATGCACCACCACCAACAGACTGTGAAAAATTGACTAGGTGGAAGTTAAGACATCAAATACCAACTCCATCAGCCAAGAGAGCTATCTACCAAGAGCAAGTGTCCAAGAAATAATGCATTTTAGGCCTCATCACATCCCTGCAAACCCTGGAAATAACCCACTACCCAACAGCTAAAGAAGATCCTTTCTTCTTTAGAGTGAAGAAGGATCACGACAGGTTGAGTTGGAAACGAAAAGAATCTAAGCAGAACAGAGTTCCTGCAGTTGAGCCTGCATCATGTCGCTAAGGATGATGTGACACTAAGCATTAGGAGTAAACAAAACACCCTGTAAATTAGTTTATATTTACTTGAAAAGGCAGACGTTTTTAGGACAAACGCCAAATGTGACTAATATACAAAACCAGAAATGTACATCAGAATAAATAATTCCATTTTCATGGACTGGCATGACATGAATGTGACCAAGTGCCAGTTACCAGCCTGTCTTCTCTGCCAGGGTAAAAAGGTACGGAATTGTACCACAATATCAAACTATGCAGTGTAATGTGTCTCTCCAAGATTTGAAACACTGGGCCTCATCCCATCTGACAACTGGATGATGTTTAACCAGGTTAAACCAGGTTACCAGGTACTGTATGCCTTCTTGTCCATCTGCACATAGCAACTCTGTCTCATAAAGTCTTGTGCTGAACCTCTTCTTTGGGTCTGCATCAGTTACCCAGCAGTTCTCAAAACACATTTGTAGAGGTCACACCAAGTCAAGCCAGCTTGCCTGACTTCACAATGCTTATCCAAACAAGCTGGAAAGAGGAGGAAAATTACTGCCCACCTCATTAATTTCACATCACTGCATCCAATGTGAAGTATTGGAGGGCACATATGAGAGACTTGGCCAACATGCAACCTGCAGGCCAAATGCTTCTCAGCTCTGCAACATCGTATCTGACTTCTTACTAGCAGAGAGAAACTTGCAGCCACCAGAGATCCTGGTAGGCTTTGTCCAGCTTGTACAAGTTGGGTGCTGCCCTTAGCCTTGCAATGGGAAGCCAATGCAGACCATGGTGGGATAAGGCTGTGAAAGAGACAATGTTCCCCAACCAGACACACTCGAGCTTTAAAGCAGTTAGTTTTGCAAAAAGCCATGTCAGGTTCTGTGTCCCTACTCTGTAAATAAAGCACTGGTTATTGTCAGGATGTACAGTCAGTAGACATCAGATATTAATGCACTATCACCCCTGACAGACAGCTGATCAATAAATAGTGCAAGTATCAGCAGCAGGTCTGGAGGAAAGAAGGGTTCAGAAAGGTTTCAGACTGCTTTCTAAGAAAGGTATAGCTGCTACATGCTGAAGAGAAGCCAATCTTTTAATTCTGAAGATGGGCAGATCAGCGGGCCTGTCAGATGGTTTCCAGGCAGATCAGCAGCAGTTGTCCTGGAGTTCAGTATAAAGACATCAAAAGCTAAGATGACACTTTATCTGTGCAGATGAACAGACATTGAAAAAGCATGCATGCTGGTCAACAACACAAAGTTCAGGACTTTGAGCAAAGCCTAGCTTCACAAACCTCATTTCAGGACCTGTCACACACTGGCCAGCACTCAGAGGGAACAGTACTTTCCTGGGACACCCTGTTCCCATTGGAACAGGATGAAAAAATATTTCATCTAGTGTATACTCCATAAATCAAGCAAATGATCTTTTCTTTGTTTGCTTTTAGCAGGGAATGATGTTTAGAAACTTTTTTTTAAATATAGCTTCAGTGGCAAGTCACAATGACTTTTAGGTAGCATGTGACAAACTTTTACTTCAGCTTTCTGGATGTCGAAAAGAGTGACAGTCGCATCTCCCCCTAAGACCATTGGAACTGAAAGCTTTTACACTGGGAAGAAGACAGTAAGTCCTGAGACGATAAGGTTATTCTGTACTTTTGTGGTGATTTTGACAGGGATAATTTTCTTCACAGTAGCCACTATGGGGCCACGTTTTGGATTTGTGCTGAAAACAGTGTTGATAACACAGGGATATTTTGGTTATTGCTGGGCAATGCTTGCAGAATCAAGGCCTCTTCTGTTTCTCACCCCACCCCACCAGGCAGGAGCCTGGGGGTGCACAACAGGTTGGGCAGGCACACAGATGGGACAGCTGACCCCAACTGACCACAACGATATTCCATACCATATGCTCAGCATATAAAGCTGGGGGAAGAAGAAGGACAACAAGAGATGTTGGGAGTGGTGGTATTTGTCTTCCCAAGTATTCATCAGGCGTAATGGAGCCCTCCCTTTTTCTCTCTTTTTCTCTGGGCATGGCTGAACACCTGCCTGCCCAAAGGTGGATGAAATCCTTGTTTTGCTTTGCTTGTGTGCATGGTTTTAGCTTTACTTATTAAACTGTCTTCATCTCAACCCACAAGTTTTCTCACTTTTACTTCTCTGATTCTTTCCACCACCCTGATGTGGGAGGGAAGTGAGCAAGAGGCTGTGAGTGATTTATTTGTTAACTGGGCTTAAACTGCAACCTTAGAAGTACAGAATGAGAGAGAGAGTGACAGACAAATGGTAATTGTAATGGGACAATGCAGTAGTATTGGCAGGAACTGTATTACCCAAGCAAATTAACATGATAAACCCCAGACTTGCAAGGATTCTTGCAAGTATCCAGTACTTATCTGCAAAGTACAGACCAGGAGCTACAAAGTAGAGGAAACCACCAGAAATGCTGTACCAGACTTGCTACATTCCACTTCTGAGACCATTGTCAACATTTCCATGCCTGTGGAAAGATCCTATACACTCAGTCACAGCAACTGTGTGTATAGACCCCCAAACACTCAAGACATCCAAAATCACAAGGTTTCACTATAAGCTCCAGTAGTTGGAAAAGAACTGAAACCCTGAACCACAGATTCAGAGTATTCTTTTAATGCAAGTGTTAAAACCCTTTGTGAAAGTTTTCTAATTCTTTCATGTTGAAGGAAACTGTTTCTTAAGCTTACTATCACTGCTGCCCAATCCACCATACTATCCTGAGACAACTGGGTTGGACCAGAGAAGCTCTTTGGATTCTGCCTGGTTCATGTCCATGCAAACATGCATGTATCTCCAAATTCCACTCTTCCACTATTATCATGGAGTTTCTAGAAAACACTTAGGAGTATTGTTTCGTCTGGCAACAGCTTTTTCAAACTTGCTACTTTCACTTCTATGCCTGCAATAAAACAAATAAAGACAGCCATTCTTGTCACATTTGTTGTGTCTTTACACAAAACCACCAACAATAAGTATGGAATGTAACAAGCCCACATCAGCTTGTATGGACAGTTTGTTGCCCTAAGGGTTTGAAGCCAACGAAACAACAACAAAAAATCCCCAGCCCAAAACAAAAACAACAAACACCCCCCCAACAAAACAAAATCCCCCCACAAAACAACAACAACCAAAAAACCAAACCAAAAACAACCAAACCGAGAATGCAACCCAAACTAAGCATATTTTCAGAATTTATCAACACTCCCACAATAAGAGAAATGTTTTTCTTGCCACTGAGGAATAATTTGAGTCTGTAGACCTTGTAGAGCTTTTCTGTTCACAAGACATTTATTGTGCTCTCAAGTTCTTACAAACACTAGCTGCAACATGGAACTGAGGTTGTGTTTACATCAACTCAAAATAACATATGGTTTGATATATTAGTAATCTCAGAACTGCTTCAGTGCTAGCTTAAACCTGGCAATAACCTATCCTCACCTGCTGCTAAAAGGAACTGTGTATTTCATTAAAGTTCCTTCCACCTTCCCAAACAATTCATATTCCTGTCTCACACAATGAGATGCTGAGATGGGAATTGCTACTCCAGGTGCCAAAAGGAATCAACACTTTGAGCAAGCAGCCCATTATCCAGCTTTCACTTTAATGCCAAGATGAACTGTATTTCAACAGGTCCCAGGTTACTAATAACACACCTCCAGGCAGAGACTGAGGAACACAGGAGCAAGGAGAGTGGAACACACAAGAGAATCTCTTCCAGGTAGAAAACAGAAATGGGCAAACACATTCAGGAGTCCTGTGGCAGGCAGATGGGGCACAACACATACACAAACAAGCCTGTGGCATTGGAGCAATGCAGCTACACGCTCATTCTTGCACTACTTGATGATGGTCTAGCATCCCCCCTGGCTGCCAGCCAGCCTTCCTTCGTAACTCATTTCAGCAGCTATTAAAAGCCCAGGACCACTCTACCTGCCCACTTACACATCTGCAAAGTCCTGTGAGCCTGCAGACTTCCTTCTCTGCAAAGATTCCCCATGTAGTAGTGTAACCATTATGTCAGGCTCATCAGAGCTCATTAATTGAGTATAATTGTGTCTGCGACATGAAAAAACATCCTGGTATGAAAAACACCTGCCATGGCACAGCATCAAACCCGCAGAGGTTGCTTTCCTTACACAAATAATTTTATGTGAGCAAAGCAAATTTGACAGAGATGTTTCTTTGCAGAAGACCTGGATTTTACACAAGATGAGCACCTCCTCACTGCAGCTTAGTGTCGAGAGCAGGCTATAAAACCATCCTCGGAGAAGGTCCTGCGGCTTCACAGAGCGTGTAACTTCACGCCCACCCCGTGCAGCTCTGCTGTCCCCGAGGAGCATCGGTCCCCGCAGCTCCCAGCCCGGGCTGGGCATAAACACCGCCCGATTCCTCCTTAGACCTCACCTATCTTGTAAAAGTCAGTTAAAAGCCCATCCATCCTCAGCGCCTCCAACCGGGCTCCCCAGTCCCTCCACCGCTTCCCCGTTGTCTCCGGGGCCACTCCCGTGCCCGGCGGCGGGAGAACACCCCGGGATGCTCCGGGAGGAGCGGCGTTTCCATCGCGGCAGGAGCGGAGCCGCCCGCCCGCCCCCGCCCGCTTCTGCTACCGACGGCGCTCGGGGACACACCGGGGGAAGGAGGAGGACGAGAGGAGGACAGGGGGCAGGATAAGAGGATGGCCCGGGATGACACAGCAGCGGGCCCGCCGGGGATGGCGGCGGCGGCGCGCCCAGGACACCCCGTTATATAACAGCGGCACCGCCGCGCCCGCAGCGCCGACACACGGGGGTGTGTGTGTGCGCAACCCCCTCGGCACCGGGGTAATTTCAACCCGGGCAGAGCGCAGCCCCGCCCGCCCGCCCCTCACCAGCGGCTGCATCTCGGCGCGCACGGCGGGCACCTGGAACCGGTCTATCTCCTCCATCATCTTGGCGGCGGCACCGAGCGCGGCGGGCGGAGCGCGGGGTGCAGGGCGGGCGGGCACAGGCGGCTCCTCAGGCGCCGAGAGGGGACAGCGACAGCGACAATGACAACGACACCGCCCGCGGCTGCGGCTGCCTCATCGCCGCCGCCGCCGTGACTCAGCCGCGCCGCTTCCGGGTCCGGCCACCGCCCCGCCTCTGTCTGAATATTCATGAAGGGCGGGGCCACTGTACCTCGCTTGGGGCCCGGATGCAGGGTTCCTTTGCCCCCGCCTCCTTTGAATATTCATGACGCGCGGGAGTGCTGTCATCGGTGACCGAACGGTGGTGTCCCTGCAGTCCCGCCTTCTTTTGAATATTGAGGGCGTGACCGCTACAACTAGTTTTGCGCCCGGTCACTCCGTTCCCCGAAGCCTGCCCCATTTTTGAATATTCATGAAGCGGGAGGGGCCTTGATCACCCGGTCGAGGCCCAGATGCTGCGTTCCCGTGACCCCGCCCCTAATTTGAATATTCATCAAGAGGCGGGGCCAGCCGTCACTCTCTCTGGGCTGCGGCTCTCTGTTTGCAGCCGCAGCTGGAATGTACCATTCCCTCCCTCGAGGGGAGAGCCGGGGAGTTAGGGGAATGGCCGGGTCCGCCCGCCGCTTCCGGCGCGTTGCCATGGCTGCCGCCATCAACTTCCGGCGTGCCGGGTGGGTGCGGTATTGTGGCGAGGGGTGTCCGCTGCAGTGAGGGACGGCCATGCCGGCCAAGGAGGCCGTCAAGCGCCCCCAGGTAAGGGCTTGCCGCACTCCTGTGGTGGCATCGCCGTGGTGACGTCACCGTATGCGCCGTGACGTCACAGCCGAATGGCGTCACTGCGGCGTCTCGCGGGAGGCGGCGGCCCACGACAGGGAACGTCGCTGTGCAGCCCCGCTGTGACCCTGTTGCCCTCGTTTCCTGCTCTGAGCTCTATCTTTGGTGTGACACAGTGGTGATGTCGCCGTTCCCCAAACCGCCACCCGTGACGTCACAGTGTGCAGCGCAGATCTTTCCCTCTGGGTTCACAGAATCACAGAATCGTTAGGGTTGGAAGGGAGATCACCCAGTCCAACCCCTCTGCCAAGGCGGGGCCACCTGGAGCAGGTGACACAGGAACACATCCGGGTGGGGTTTGGATGTCACCAGAGAGGAGACTCCAGGACTGCCCTGCTCAGCTGTTCCAGTGCTCTGCCACCTTCAGCCTAAAGAAGTTCCTCCTCAAGTTGAGGTGGAGCTTCTTATGTTTTAATTTATGGACACTTTTCCTTGTCCTGTCACTGGGTAATGCTGAAAAGAATCTGGAAGAATCCCCTTGGAACTGGCTGTGATATATTTATATGCGTTAATGAGATCCCCTCTCAGTCTTCTCCAGATTGAGCAGTGCGTGAGGACATGCAGTGTTTCCTCATTAGACAGATGTTTCAGACCCCATATCATCTTTGTGGCCTCTGCTAGACCGTCTCCAGTAGCTCCTTGTTTTCCTCCTTCTGAGGAGCCCAGAATGGGACACAGCACTCCAGATGTGGCCTCAGTTAGGGCCCAGTGGAGGTGTGGGATCACCTCCCTTGATCTGCTGGCGACACCCTTCCTGATGCACCACTATTAGCAGCACGAGCACACTGCGGGCTCATAGTCACCTTGTCACCTGCCATTTCACACCCAGGTCCAACTATGCAGGGCTGAGGGGTTGAAGTGAGAACTTAGGTTACATCACAGAACTGTAACCCACGGGACTGGGTGTGGCAGTAGAGTCAGCACAGCCCCTCTTGGCCTTGTTGAGTCCTGGCTGCATCATGTTGTGTCACGCTGTCCCTTCAGCTGCCCGTGACACCCTGAGAGTTCTGTTGACGTTTCACAGAATTCTGTGGCATTACACAGCTGTTCAAACCAGCCTGTCTCAAAGCTGCAGCACCCATTACTCTGTCACCATGCTGTTCAATCCTGTAGGACTACAGAGTCCTCAGACATCATTGTCAGGCCATTTCATCATGCTTCCAGTATACAACACCCCTTCCAAGGCAGGTTCTAATGCACTCAGAGTGTCTCCAGCCTGCCCAAGGATCTCCCAAAGACACTGAGCATACAGGATAAAATCCTTTTTCTTACAAAAATTTAAAAAAAATTTAGGTGTACCCAGCTGTAAGTTTTGTCTCTTTCCTTTTGCTTTGCTATTTGGTCTTTGCTCCGCTCAAACAATGAAGAGAAATCATTTGCTACCCTTCCTGGCCCTAACCCTAAAGTGCTGTGGGGTCTGCGTCTGTGAGGCCTCACTGTAGTCCACTGTGTGGTCATGTCTACATGCATCCTCTTTTAGGATGAAAAACTCAGATTAATTGGATTAATTCATGGGTCTTGTCTGCTACTAGAGTATCAAAGTGTTTGCTTTAAGAGCGGATGATGGCCTGGCTGATAAAACCCTTTTGTTAACATGTTTAGATCAGTCCCAATGTACTTGATGTTAGGGATGGTGGGAAGAGAGTTAGCAGGCATGTAAGCAAGAGTGAGAGGATCACTCTGATGTTCCTAATCCCCTAGTAAGTACTAATAAGTACCAAGATACAAAGGGCTTTATAAAGTTTTCAAAGGGTACAAACTCAGAATCAAAACCCACATCCAGTCCTAGATAATGAAGATGTTTATGCTAAAATAGTGAAAAACCCATTAATAATGATACAAACTAAACTGGGGATGAAATGCTTGCTCTGAATTTCAATTTCTATTATTTTCAGAATTTCCACATAAATATTTTCAATCATTTTCAGTAGCCATTATCTCAAATATTCTGAAATGGAGAGGCTTCAACTGACATGTTGTTTGAAAAACTTAATGTACTGTGAAGACATTCCTTTTATTTTAAGGCTCTTAAAACATCATAAACTGTTTAAACTCTGAGGACGTTTGGCTTTTTACATAATTTTGATCACAATAACTTAAAAGGTAATAATTTTAACTTGTCCTGTATTACATATTCTATATCTGCCCTGAGCTTGTTAAATCTGATTGCTGTTTCACAGCCTTCTATGTGCTAGAATATTCTTGCAGTGGAGGAATTGTGTGGTTGACTACCTGGTTCTGAGTCCAGAGGCTCTTGCCTTATTTTCCCTGACTCAGGGTACAGATGATATCTCAGTGACTTTGGGAGTGTGAGGGGTGAATGCCTTTGCACTTCTCACTGCTCAGCCAGGGCCTGATGTTTGATATCTACTGGGCCATAGTGGCCACTGTAAAACTAATTGTTGGGTTAAGGTTTAGATATCAATTATTGACAAGAATTCTTCTGTAGTATTATGCTCTTTTCCCCTGTCGCTGTACTTTTTATTTCTCTGTTTTTTATATATTGCTTTATTCTGCTCTACCTCTTAGGTTTCTCACTGCTGACTGCTTTCACTTTGACCATTTACTTCCTGAGATTGTTCTCAAAGCTGGGATACTTACCTGTACACTTGTTCCCTCTTACCACATATCACTTCCAGCTCTTCCTCTGTTTTCATGACTCTATGTTCTTCACATGCTTTGTAATAAATTCTTATTTTTTTCATCTTCTCCCTTGTGTGGGGGTTGTGTGCTTTTCTTCTGTGCCTGTCTTGTATCTGCCTTCCCCTCTAACATCAGCTTCTTGCTTTATTTCACTCTTTTTTTACTTTATCCAGATGATTTCTGCCTACAGCTCAGTCTCCAGCCATCTGATGGGTGAAAATACGTCAAAATTGGGCTGATCATAAGAATTAAATCTGTGGTATTGCAGATGAATTGCTTGACTTGACTAAGCCTTATTTATAAACACCTGTAGGCTTTCGTGTGTTTGTGTAGATTAATAAGAAATTTCAGTGTTTCAATATTCAAAATCTTAAAATAGTGTTGTATGTCTGGATCTTTGTGCTCCCAATGAAGCTTTGGAAATAACACTTATGTATGTTCTGTACATCAATAACACCATTCTTTCAGATCTAAAATATGTTACACGCAATTTAGCTCAACAGCTTTTTGTAGGGATGTGGAATTATGGAAAGGCATAAGCCAACTTTCCTGCATCAGACTGAAGGGAATGGGTGCATCAGATTCTCAGCTTCCCTGAAAAATGAGGTCTTGAGCATGTCAAACAGGAGACTCAGAAGTGTGGTGTTAAAAACACTGATGTGTGTGGACATGCAGAAAGTGTTAGGGCAAGGAACAGCACCCTGTTGTTCCTGTGTCAGTCCTGTGTGTGGTCCTGGATGATGAGAGAACGTGGCCAGCGATTTTGAGATTGTTATTTTGAGCGTTTGATAAGTTGGAAGTGTTTGTTTCAGATTTCTGTGCCTTTGCTATGTGGCTCAAGGAAAAACCTTGAATGAGCTGTGTAGGGCGCCCTGTGCTAATGTGTACCTCTGTGGCTGCACCCACCTCAAGGAGAAGCAAGATCTCGTTATGGTTCCTGAGCAGACCTTGCATACATTTGGCTTTTAAAATACAAAACCAGAATGTTCAATCTTATCAGTTAGGGTTAACCCCACTGCAGGAGCAGATCTCTTAGGCCATGTTAAGAAAGGGTCTGAATTAGGACACAGAGGCATTTCTTGTTATGGTCTTGCACACCCACTGACATTGAAACAGCTTCTTTGCTGTTCAGCAAGTCATAAAAGAAACAAAGAGACCACTTTCCCAAATATAGAAAACAATGAGACACAGTTTACTTTTTTTTGTATTTTCTTTTTTTTTTTCCTTCCCCTGAGAAGGCTTTTAAGGTGCTTACTTGTTCTTAAACATGCATTAAAACATCCATGGAATATAAAACAAACCTTCCATTTAGTGTAGCTCAGAAAACATTATAGAATGTATTGGCAAATAGCTCTTAAATTGCAATCCCTGGTGTGTGCAAATAAATATCTGCTGCAGGGCAGGCTGAAAGTGACTTTGTTCCCATGCTGTGATTTCTTACTCCTTGTGCCAACTGGTGGTTTACTATGGAGTTTGCTAATATTCAAAACAAGAATAAAAAGCTAGCAGTGAACTTATGAAACAGTTTTACAGAAATGCCAAGCTTACCTCTCATAATGTCTCTACCTCTTTCTTTTAGAATCCAACAAGCACATTACTACCTTACAAGTAAACTATATTTTCCCCACAATTCTAGTTAATCTCTGTGCTGTGCTGTAGAGGAAGTGGGAATGACCGTCTGTGCTCAAGAAGATGAACTAAACAGGAGCATTCTGTGGTTGCTCAGCCTTGTAGCCTGATTGTATTATGGTGACAGCTAGCATGGGGAGCAGAAAGGCTGCAGGAATGTCTCTTTAATGATCTTAAAAAAATATAGTCTGGGTTTGTCATTTGCCCTGATGTGTGTTTCATTAATGTGTAATCAATTTTCAGCTCCTGGAAAATTTGCTTAATATGAACTGACACTTCACCTTCTCAAAGTGACCAACCCGCATCATTCCTGCTACTGAGTTCTCTGGTATTTTAGGCTGGATCTGTGAATCCGGGTCTACTTGTCCACCCTTATGCTTTAAGCATAAGGAGAAATTTTACTTTTCTCAAGGAGCCACTGAATAGTGGTGTCTGGCTCCTCACCATACCATGACCCATTACAAAATCTAGTTTATCTGGCAGTATGGGAGAAGGATGTACCAGTCAGCAAAGGCTGTAGTGACAACCCTTATCCTGGATGGCAGCACAGCACATGTGGTAACAGTCATTGTATCTCCTGTTTGGATAGTCAGGGCCGGCCTTGGGACTGAAGCTGAGGAATAGACACATTTTTTCCAGGAGGATTTCTGTGCTCACTAATTTGGGATTCAACCTGGTTTTAAATTAATACTGGCTCTTGAGAGTAAATCTCTGCTTCCTAGGTCAGCAGGATGATTTATTTACCACCAGAATTGCCTCTGACAAGTCAGAGGATTTGTGCAGCAAATGATAAAATAGTTGAAAAGCAGGGTTCTAGAAAAAAGCAGTTCAGAAGGAAAGAGACTTGGAAAAAACTTCAGAGATTTTGATATTCAGTCAAGAATGCCAAATAGCAATAGGTACTGATAGTCCTGTCTGTTTTGTGTAAATTCAGTCAATGAGTCTCAGATCAGCAATTAGTGACTGTCATGTTGTCAACAAAAGGGCGAGTGATGTGAAAAAAATGTGGATAAACAAGAAGAAGAAGACCTGAATGTTTGGTTGAGTGTGATTTTTTAATTTTCTTCATTACAGGGTAATCTGGTAACATTACTAGGGAGTTGAGGGCGAAACTTTTACTAAACATTGCAAGTCTTTAATGATTGCCCTTGCCATATTTTTGGATGCAGAAATATGATACCTCTTATGAAATGCCAGCCTGGTAAGGCTTACTTTTAAAACTTTTTTTCATTTACAGCAGTGGCCTTTAGAAAGTAGCCAGCAGTGTCTTTCTTTTTATTTTCCTATTTTATGACTACAGAAAAATTAAATACGTATTACCCAGACATCGTCCCTGAAATACAATTGGAAATGCTTGTTTGATAGCTGAGCATCAGTAAGACTCCCTGCTGAAGGACTTGATTTTGCACCTCTTTGTACCTCTCAGTGGCTTGTCTGTGATGGAGGGAGCTGTGATAAGGGAAAGGAATATTAAGTTGCATTTAAAACATCACTTTTCATCTGTTTCCTCTTTTCATTTTTATCATCCTGTTGGATTATGGTGTCTTTGCTGTAGTCAATAGTCAATTTGTCTTGTAGCATAGTAGATGTCTGGCCCAGGGAAGAATTCCTAGGTGCTGCTATCATACACACCCTGGCAGAAAGATCCAGAAAGAGACAGTCACTTGGGTCTTCTGTAGCCTTCATTTAAGTACTGTGACTGTTATGGGCTTCTAATATCTTCTCGCTGTTGGAAGTGTGGCAATCTGTTAATTTATTTAATGTAAGATAGTCATCAGAGTAAAATATGACTAGCCTCCATTAGTTCTGATTCTGACATTTTTCTCTGGAGCACTTGAGCATCTCCCGGAGTGGTCAGCGTTATGATGGTGACCTGGAGGTGAGAAGGTCCTTAATGCCTCCTCCCTGTTCCTTAGTTCCCTAGCAACCATGTCTCCTTTTTTTTTCCTTTCTTAATATAAATTCCTTATGATTATTCACACTCCTCTTGTTAATGAATGTTATTATTAAAGCCAGGGATATAAGCACATTTATTAGGAACATTTAGGAAGACAGTTGATTTTTTTTTTCATGTAGCAAAAACATCTTTAGATTAACTAGAATTTGCTAAATTGTAACTCTTTGGATTGAATAATTCTTTTTTGGGTGTCTGACTTGGGCTATGGATTACAAAAAGCCCCCAGCACTCTAGATGCTGAACAATATAAACCAATAATCTATAGCAACATAACCTGGGAGAACTGAAGTGAGGCAGGAAACCTGCAAAAAAAAAGTGTGTGACTATAGAATTAAGCTGTGCATCATAATGCCTGTGCCCAATGGGATGAAATGAATGTTTCCTCGGCAACCTTAATTCTCACATTTTCTAGGATCTGAATGCTTCTCTTTGAGATGTTAATAATAGTCTGTTAACTTTTTTTCCCCCTGTAGCTAATGTGATACACAAAAATGTGCTTGAATTTTAAACATGCATATGAAGGCAAGTTATTGTAAATGTCTTACTAGTGAATATATAATCATTATGTTGATTCACAGTTATAATGTATTTTTAATTTGTATTGCAGATGTGTTCGTGACCTCTTCCCTATTGTACAAACAGTGGGATATATTTTAGGTAGCTGTCAGAGCAAAAGGATTACATTTTTAATCATAGTCATTGTTACAGTAAAAAGAAGAATGAGGAAGCCATGGTGCAGGACACAAACTAC
The DNA here is from genome assembly GCA_013400495.1 of Nicator chloris. Lineage (NCBI taxonomy): Eukaryota > Metazoa > Chordata > Aves > Passeriformes > Pycnonotidae > Nicator > Nicator chloris. The sequence goes on along the minus strand of WAAE01007332.1, from coordinate 3,851 downwards.
CTAGGTGATATTGAGGACTCTTTACAGCTAATGTGGCAGAGAGAACTTTTAAGAAAAGATATGAAAAAGGAAAGTGTGCTGGCTTTGGAAAGATTTACAGAGAGCAGGAGCTTTCAAAAAAAGCCAGTGAAAGAACAAAGCACAGATACACTAATAAAAAGGGATGTCAGGACTGCCCTTTTCATCAAGCAGCACAGCAGTATTGTCTGCACTATTATCTGAATTAGGAGATAGAGTAAAAGATTTTGTATTCTGGACTGACTTATGTTTGCTACCCAGCTTGCTTCTTGTCATAATTTTAAACAGATCTACTAGTTTTGATGACCTTCACCTATTGCTAATACTGCCAAAATACTAGGATCTAATCTTTAGTCATCTTATTTTTTCATCTTTGTGCCACCTTTCAGCTGGGTTCCAAAAGTTTGAGATACTTTGGGATGAATCTTTGACAGCATAGATGGCAGTGGCTGGAATGATGCTTGCAGGACAAAGTATGTCTTTGCTTTTTATGCTGACTTCTGTAGAGTACTAGGTCAAGTGGAATTATACTCTCTACCTTCACTTGCAAGAGTCCAGAATATCCAGCAAATAAGTCATTCAACTTTTGTTGTTGTTGAAGTAGGTCTCTGCATTGTGAGGGATGTTTTTTCTGGGCAGGAGACAAGAGTTTTGCTGAAAAACCCCAGAATAAGCTAAGGACCAGCTCCTTCTTAGACTGCTGCAGATATGGCTGTCCTGTCTTTGTGGAGCACACATGGAAGAAAGCCCCAGACCCACACTGATCTCTGTGTGCTGGCTCCCATCCTCCCACTTTAGGTTTATTATGTCTTTGGCATGGGCTGCGTCCATACAGTGCAGCATTTGACCAAGAATCTGCATGATAACAGAATAGTTCTAAAGCATAACTGTTCAGGTTGGATGGATTGGTTGGAACTTCTTTAGTTCAAAATACCAGACATAATAGGTATAATTTTGTGTCATGTCAGTCATGTGCTTGCTTGCTGCTGTAGGGAACTACTTTGCTTAGTTCCAGGGAGCCCCAAAGCAAGCTGCCACAGTCAGCAAGTAGAGGCTGGTAGGAAAGCAGGAAGGCGTGGAGAAGGCTGGTAAATCTCACTGACAGATGCAATGAAACTTTTTCCTTGAGCACCCTCTCCCTGTCATACACAACAGCCATCCCTTGATAAAGGTTAAAAACATGCATAGAGACAAAATTAAGACTTTCAGAGCCAGTTCTGTATTTTGCAATAGTCTGTAAACTTTGTTGCACTCAAAATCGTGTTTATGGGCAAAGAGAAGGCACAACTTACAAAACTAAAAGTTGGGTGTCAGTGTGACTGAAATTTTAGTCTAAACATTATTGTCAGTCTAGATGTATTCATTAAAGAAAATAAGAAATACTTCTGTGCAAAACCCAAAAATCGTTAATAGTGATACTGCAGTTAAAGCTGTTGCATGAAAGCTTCCTAGTTTCAACCTCTTTTCTGGTATTGTGCTCACCCTTCTTCCAGTGCTCTGATTCCTAAGGTTGATGGTTTGATTTTGCTACTGGTGGTGGTGTTGGTGGGGAGGTTATAAGTTATCAGCAACTGGAGCTCTTCATTGGGGCGGATAAGATGTCCATTTTCATGCTTTTTCTTCACCTGGATTGTCTTTTGTATGTTAGCTAATATGTTTTCACATCTCCCTTTTTCCGTTGGTCTGGTGCTCCACATTACACCTTATTGCAAATGGTGCTTTTTCAGTGTGCTAGATACTATTTTTTTGTCTTCTTTGCTACCCCTAAACCAGATTTTCTTTGATTCCCCTGTCTGCAGACCTGCAATTCTCTAACTGGCCAGTGGTTAGATACTTACAGCTGTGGTGTCTGTGATGTCAAGTATGTGCCCCATGTCTTATCATCCCCTGCTTGTACTCCTCCATGCCATATCCTGAGTGTCCTCGGGGTCTCTCTATCATACCAGGCCTGTACTGCATCATAAAATTCCAGTTGCAAAACCGTGATAGTACTGTACAAAGACAAGGGAAATAGAGGCAACTAGCCACAGGTCCCTGGTTGATTAGAAAAATTGTTCATGTTCTACTCTACAAACTGTATATGGTATGGGAAGCAGGTCAGGGTTTGTGCTGCTTCCTTACAGTGTACTCATAGCCCTAGCTTTTCTTTGGTCTCACTTTTAGATTTTAATACTTGCTCTTCAGATTATGTTAATTGAAATCTGAAACTGCTAAAACCAATTATCCTCAGCCTTGGCAATGCCTTTGCTAATAGATAAATGCTTTTGTAGACCCATTTACAGAGGATAATAGTAAGTA
>WAAE01007330.1:0-16046 GCA_013400495.1 Nicator chloris | reverse complement strand
TTTTTTCTTCTGGAATATTTCAGCATCTTCCTTCTGAAATAGTTTATTTGGGATCAATTGTCTGTCCCTGGACAAATGTAATTTTTCTTCTATTCTTTCAGTGAATGTATTGTTACGCTATTCTGTTCTAGTCCTTATACCACTGTTCCCCCTCAAGGTACCTGTACCTCCAATACCAGCTAACAGTCAATGCCCTTACTGAGCTCAGAGACCAAATTTAAAGTGGAATTAAAGAGTGCTATGACACATGCTCAACTTCAGCTCAGTGTATTCTCTGTCTCTCCCTCTCAGCAGCTTCTCACCCTGTCCTTGTCCCCCCAGAAAGGTGTAAGTCCTCAGCGAGGCTAACTGAACTCTGCAGGTATGGAGCCCTGGAGAGTGAGCGCACAGCTAGAGCAGGACTTTGTTCTCAGGAGCTGTCAGAGTGAGGTCATGCCATGTTACAGCAAGAGGGTTCATGATACAACCTTAACAGGAGAAAACAATGTAGCCCTGAGCTGTGTTTCAAGAGATAAAAGAAATGGAACAACTAGGGGAAGATCCATCAAATAAGATGAAAGAACATCACCAAGAAAAAGAAGAAGGAATGAAAAAACCCCTGTGATGTACTAGTCTATGAAGCACAAAAGTAACAATGAAAGTAGTAACTTCAGAGAGTGCTATTCCTTGTTCAGGACTGCCTTTGATCTTTCTTTTTGATTCCCACAAGGGCATCTTCACAGCCCTTAGATGTGGAATTGTTGGTACTGAGTCTTTCCCCGTGGGATGGCCAAGCAGCCCTCCCTGCCTGTGTGATGTACTTGTGCTGTGGCATGAGTGCACTGTGCAGCCCCTGAGCCATCCATGAGAGCCATGCACGAGAGCACAGCTGGATGCTGAGTTCAGCAAGGAGGGGGCTGCCCTGGCCCAGCCCCAGAGTAGAGGTTTACAAACAGTTTCCCTTTCCCGTGCCACTGCTGCAGGCTGGTCAGAGCATCTTCTAGGCTTCTTTCCCCAGGACAAGCTCATGTGGATCTTCACAGACCTCCTCTGTTCTACCTGCAGTTAGGCTCCCCCAGGAGCATCTGCACCTACTGAGGAGGGAGGCCCAGCGTTCTGTCCTTTTGGAGAAACAGCCTCCGTGATTGTTTCCTGTACGGTTTTAGAAAGAAAAGAAGAGGCCAGAATAACCCTCAGTATGGAAAATGTAGTATTGTTCATGGCTTCTGCTGTCTCTTCCTTGCTTGCTGCCTGCTGGTGAGAAGGACTCGGAGAGTTTTGTCATCCCAGGCTGCAAATGAAGGCACCCTGACTGTGCTAGCAAGGTGAGCACCTTGTGTACCATGACACCAGGGCATGGGGCACTTGAGCTTCCTCTGAGCAAGCAAGGAAGTACGAGCAAAGCCTTACTTTTTAACCTGATAATACTGAGGAGTATTCAGCAAACCTTGCAAACCAGTGTTTGATTAATTTCGGACAGTTTTAATTACAAAGTATTCCCTCCTCAGTTCGTTATGTGTTTTAAGGGAAGTGGATGTGGTTATCTGAAATCAAGCCAGGGATGGTGTTTCTGTAATCTCATCCATACAGGGTATATCACCACTGGGAAGTAAGCCACTATTAACAAATAACCAGAAACACTCCCCCTTCCCCCCTCCCCCATGACACTAATAGATCCACCTTAAATTAATATTTGAATTTGCTTCAGTGTACTACATATTGTGATGTACCATCTTTTATATTAAATGCTATCTGTCTTTCTGTTGATTGCATTTTAGTTTTACTGTAATACTCTGTGTGGAAAAGAGGATTATTCTGAAATAAGGTAGGGCTCAAGCTTGTAATGTCTGGAGCAGATGTGCTTTTAGATGCATTATTTCTAAAGCAAAACATTCAGCTTGCAGTCTCTAAGAGTCTCTCTCTTTTTTTAACCCAAAGAGTGCTTGGCCTTTCCTTCCTTTGGTGATCAGGATCTTTGACAATAGCTCATGAAGGCATTCAGAGACCAGGCCTTCTAAATCAACTGTAATTCCTGAAAATTTAGACGACATTGAGGAAAGGATAATAATATATGTGCTCTTTAACTGCAGCAAATGTGTACTTACAAGCAGATGCTGCTAGTGACGTGATTATGATACAGAATCATGAAAACAAATATTTTTGGTTCTGTAAGTTTTCAAGTTGACAGACAAAGAAAATGCAACAGGTGAATGACAGAAATGAAACAGGACAGTATAGAAGGTTGACAGCAAATAAAATGCCATCACCAGGACAGTGTGAATCACATGGACTACTGCCTGTTTATTTTCCCTAGACTCTATAAATATGTCTTTCTGCAACAAATGAAGACTGTAGAAAACTACAAATGTCCACGTTTATGGCTTTGAATCTCAGCCGTGAATTGAATAATTTACATTACTGAAGAGTGAAACGGTGCAAAGTTGTTTGAGCATTGAAGGTAAATTGAAGTCTTTTATTGGAGACATTTTGCAGAGGAAAGGTGTAGGAAAGTCAAGATGTGTAAGCAAGACACAGAATAACCTCAAGGGTGATGTGCTTAGGCTTCACTGAATAAACAACAGAATGATTTGATATCCTTCCCAATAAGCTTTACAAATATTCCTGCACTGTCTGAACATATTTCATACTAGCAAGCTAACAGGGTGTCAGAAGTGGCAGCATTCACGCCAAGACTCCACTCTGCCATGCTCCCCAGTTAAGTGCAGGGACAGTAAATTTCACAGGATCTTTAATCTTTGTCTGAAGTGTAAATAACTTCACGCGGGCTTAAAAAAAAATTAAATAAAGTCCTTGCCTTCTTGTAGGTTTAATCTCAGTGCTGATGCCTGTTGATGGTTCAAACACTCAGTCCCCTATTTTTAAATCATTTAACTGGTTCAATAACTGTCTTAGCCTTTGCTTTGATAGTTAAATCAATTCTTAGGAAAGAAAATAAGCTTGTCAGTGAATCATACCCAAAGGTCTACCTTTCCTTAAATTTACTCTGAACTTTCTTGAAATGAAAGGGACTGAAGAGAGCAAATGCAGGAACTGCAAACCAGAAACAGTGAGGGGTTAGTTGGTTGCCACCATGGTACCATAGATGGCCACAGACAGCTGTATCTGCTGTTTGCAGTGAGTGGCTGCCATCACCACACCTATCCATTACAGTATCTCTGCAAGAAAAGCACAGAAGTAACATAAAACAACTCTCATGAAAAATTAAAATGTTTAGAGAGCCCTTAGACCTGAGCTAGAAGTTCTTCCCCAGGAGAAACCTCCATAGGGTTTGAATCCACAGAGGGACCTCAGCAGTGGGAAATGCATCTGTGTCCTGGACAACACTGTGATGGACATCAAGTAGCCCTGGGATCTGATTTATAAGAAAATGGTATAACCTGTCCCTCTCTCTCTTTCCTCTGCTGCTCAATAATTGTGGCTTTTGGTTTTTTTCCTTAAAGTCTGGTTTGTCATGGGGTGCCAGGGAAGGTGTGTGAGGGTGTGCCTGAAAGATACCTCTGGATGAATCTCCTGTTTCGTTGGTTCTTGGTATTGCAGGGCATTGGACTTAAGGACCTAACTGCAGAGACAAACTAACCCAGAAACATAATACAGAGAAATATTCCATGTCCTCTAAAATAAGATATGTTAGTCACTTAGGTCAGAGTGAAGTCAAGACAACAGAATAAGATTTAAAGCTGCTTCTTTCTGTTGACATTTTTTTGCTGCCAGCTACTAAATCTCTGCATGCTTCATTTTTTTAGTTGAATAGAATATAATCTTTCAAAAATTTAACTTCCCCTGAAAATGTTTTTAATTTTCCTTTATTTTGGGCGACAGAGATTGAAATAATTTGACCACTTATTTCTTTCCTTCACAACTGAACGAACTACAAAGGTTTATTTCTACGGTTGACTTTCTTGGTCTCTTGAATTTTTTGCAGATTAGCAAAAAGAAATTTTGTGACTTCATCTTGTTTGCAAAGTTTAAGGAAGTTACACAGTGGAGAAATAAAAAAAACATGGAACATAGAATTGGAATGAAAACACAAGAATAGTTTCAACAATCACCTTGATTAATGAAACACTCTGAAAATGTAGTTTTTCCAAGACTAAGGAAAAAAGTTGGATGCTACCATTGGAAATATTCTTTTCATGATTCCTTCTGTACGCACAAGTATATAGAAGTCTGAAGCCAGAATTTGGGCCATACTTTTCCAACTGGAGCAGCCCTTTCTGAAATGAGCCCTGCCTTATAACAAAGAGTTATACATACTTATTAAGCATTTGAACAACATTATTTCCTTTTAAATGAAGATGGATTTTAACTTGCTGCTTCCAATTAGAATAACAATAAACATTTTCTCTAATGATGATGACATGCAATAGTGTTAAATTGGAAATGCAAAAGCTTTTTCTGTTGGTACAGTATAAGTTACAGTGTCATTAAATATATAATCAGCTATTTATTGCTTGTGTTATTTTTGAGGCACTTAAATGAAAAGTTGATTTGTCTCTTATTAGACCTCAATAAATGTTCCTTTAATAGTCATCGGGTGTTTTAATGCTTTACAGAATCATTGTCATTAAATTTAATGCAGGACATTGGACTTAAATAAAAGAGAAATGGAAAAACTCAATAAATCAGGATAATAAAAGCTTTTCTTTGTGCTGTTTGAGTTGTGCTGAAATGGATCTGTCTCTTAAACTGCCTTACAAAGGCCAAAGTACCTTAATTCCTTTAGGGCTTGATTATGCTGCATGAGTCAGCTGTGAGGCTGTGGCAGTAAAAGACACATTTCACCACAGAAACTTGAGGATGAATTTTCCTGCTGTATTGGCACACTTCCCTCAGAAACAGTGGCCAAGTGAGAGAAATATACTGCAATGACTTCTGCATTATGGGAATCTTTCTTCAATATCAGGGACATGTGGAAAATGCAGAAGGCACAACACTTGGGGATAATTCCTTGCCCTTTTGTATTGGTTTTCTTCAGCCCCTATGGGATACTCTGGCATTCAGTGCCAAGACATGAAATGGCTCTCAAGCACTTCATGAGATATATCTTATGAGGTATATAAACCATATATGTCTGATATGACATATATCTTAAATATATTGGTCAACGTTATCCTGAAAAGCAGACATTGACCCTAATCATTGTGTCCTAAACGTCTCAGAAGTGTTATCTTTGCATGAACTTCTCCAGGGTAAACTTATCACTGAATTTGTCTATGTATTTGCTTTAAAAAATAGTAGGTTCTTTTAAATTGTGCTTTCTTGGCCAGCTCAGTTGTCCAGACGAAAAGTAGACTTTTATGATGGTAATTATTAATGCTCAGTCTTTTTGGGGTTTGACAGCTTTGGCTCAAACAAGGATGTAAATACCTGATCTGTTGTGAAATGAGCTAATTTACATGAGTTTGAGTCAGGGAGATGGGGACAGTGTAACAATCCAAGATTGTGTGGATACAAGAGTTAAAGCCACTTGGAGTTGTTGCACCCCTGCAGGTACTGTGTGAGCTGCCTGAGATGGTATCATGCATCAAGAGCCCTTCACACATCCTGCTGCTCTGAAATCTTTGTGGTTTCTTGTAATATTTAAGTTAGAAACCTCCAAACGAGTAAGTCCTCTTCTTGGTAGCCACTCAGCATTCAAATAGCTAGAGATGAGGACATATGTGAAACCCTTGTTTTCATACTTTCTCCTCTATTATTTGGTATTTGATTGGTCAGCAAAATTTGTTGCTTGTAGATGCAAATGGGAGGACAAATATAAAAAGGACCCAGGAGTCGTGGCGATAGAAAATATTTCATTTAGCCACAGAGCATGTATGTAGAGATGGGCAGTAGGAGCTTTCCTAGAATGGCTGTCAATTCACTTACCCTGTAAATAGAGAAATAAATACAGAGGCATAAAAATCTGTGAGCAATGACAAGTCCCTATGCAGCTGGTTTATCTTCAAATCGGAACGTCTATCATGTCTAGGTATTGTTTACTTTCTTCTGACCCATTATGTAAATATTGCTCTTAAAAGTGTGCTTTCCCTTACTTTATGATTGAACTTCCTCCCTTTTATTGAGAGCTTCATCCCATAGAAATATGACAGGTTTGTATATTACTGCAAAAAGTAAAATATTACAGGCAGATAACTGCTGATGTCATGCTCTAGAGATTTTCCAGGTCAGAACTCTGACATGGAGACTCATGATTTCTTGAAAAATTATCTCAGATTCCAATAAATCCAGCATATACCAGTCCACAAAGTCATCCTTTCATTGTGAGGAACAGCCTGGTGTTCATAAAGCCTAGTGGTGTTGCATATTTTGGAGATTGTGGTACGGTGATGCACAGCAGTGAGTACACCCACAGCCACAAAGTTGTTTCTTTTTCAACAAAGGTATAAAAGTAAAAAAGCTGAAGACATTGAGGTCAAACATTTTGCAGCATCCAGAGAATCAAAAGAGACTCTTGATAGTCACATTATTTATTTGTCCTTTTGCTCCCCATACAGGAATTTTCTGTTTAAACATAAAATTGTCTTTCCTTTTAAAGAAGATCTGAAATGCTGCAAACCTGCTTGGGGAGTGAGCAGGGGGAGTGGCCCTTTTACATGGGAGTGTGCTGGGAACATATGGAGTTTTGCCTGGGATGGATGATGAGCCAGTTTATGGTTATCAGTTGTGGTTTATCAGTTTGTGGGTAGGGGCAGAGCAGACTAGACCTCCATTCACCTTTGTACAAGTAGCCTGGATTTTTTATTCTCTAATCTCATTAAAAATAGACTACAGGGAGGCTTGAGGAGCAAGACTGGTATCAGATGGTAATACCTATAGGGAGGTAAGTTTTCATCTCAGTTACGTAAGTGTAAAACCAATTAATTTTTTTATAGATTTATCATGGTGCAAGAATAAAATTAAATTAGGATTAATTAAACTAAAATCAGAACAAGCACACTGTGAATTAATAATTCTAAGGTAAACTACCAGTTTACCTTAGAAACCAGTTCCAGTTTCAGAGGGATTATATTGGTGTTTTNTGATCAATCTCTTTAAATAGAGAAGCAATAAAGACAACACACGGGAAATTTAACAAAAGTCATGAAGGTTTAGAAAATCTTTCTCAGATAATTTGGAAGATCCTTCTCATGTTGAATGTTGAATACTCATCAACATTCAAAAGTAAAAATTTGCAGAATATCTTATCATGTCTTCTCTATGGCAAATGTGATATGCAAGTTAAAACAGAATCCTGTGCTATATGAATTTTCAGTTTTAAGTACAGAAAAGGCATGATAAAAGGAGTAATGTACTAAGAAGGAGCTGGAAAGAATTGAGATTAAAAGATAAATAGCCCTTCTGCTGAATCACATCTAACTCCCAGGGATGAAAAGTTTGTTGCTTCATAAATGATGACACAATATAGTACTGAACAAAAACTTTCACAAAGGATTTTTTCCTAAATAATTGCTTGTTACCAAATAATATGGGAGCAGACTGATTGGAGGACTTAATTTTTGTGTGGCTTTCCTTAACTGTACGTGGCAGTCAGGTTGTACAAATAATTTCAGCAATGAACATGGTAGGCTACTAACAGACAATGTTATTCCCAATTAAAATCCCGATTTCTGCTAAGTTTGCATGTAGTAACAGGGATGAAAGTCTGAAGGTATAAAATTCTGGAGGGGAAGGCTCTTGTATGTGGACATTGTGAACCTCAGATCACTGAGTCATGGAGGAAGATTTAGGATATCCAATCTTATTAACTCAAAGTCCAACCTCGCCCCCAGGGCTAGATTAATTTACCATCCCTCGTGAGCCCTCACACTCCCATCCTGGGATGAGCACAAAACTGATGGACAGCCTAAAATATTAGTCTGTCTACAGGCTCTTGTATGTGGCAAGGACAGATCAAGCACAGACAAGATTTATTTCTCCAATTAGCTAGTTATTACCATGTTGGGTTTGCATGCTCAAACAAGAAGTCTGCTGGGTTGGAAAATATTCTCTTTGACATTTCTTTAAATCACAGACTGTTTTTTTTATCTCCTTTTTGAAGTTCACTGATTGAATTTGCTGTCACTTCTGGTGTGAAAAATAAAGCTTCATATGAATTCTCTTCAAGCCTCTCTGTAGTGATTATGTTACACACCTGTGCACTCTGGTCACTGTAAGTCAGCTGAAGCTGAACTGGGCTATATCCCAGGTAAAAGAATTTTTTTTTGAAGAATAGTGAAATAAGAAAAAATGAACAACTAGACACAGGTTAATAAGAGCAGGACTAATTAGTCTTCAGTAGGCTTGAATGTAATTTTTTTAAGTGGAAACACTGAAATGTTGTTGAGACATGCTTGTCTGCTTTACTACACAATTTGTGAGTATGTTTGTCAGAAGAGAGCTTTTACTAGCACAGATCCTTGTGGAAGTCCACTGTTAACTTCCATCACTTACTACTATACTTTTTCCAAATACAAAAAATATTTTGGAAGGCAAAATTGAAAATTCACTGAAACAGACATATTTCTGTACATTTAGAAATTTTCTGTGGTATTTCAAAATTATTCTTTGATGGAAAAAACACCTGTTCCGTGACTTAAACTTCCCTGAGCTTGTAACTAACAGGTAGAGAAAGGAAAAAAGCCCAGGGAACTCTTATATGTCAAAGGACTCCAGTGGTTATCTGTGAAGTCCTGTAGGGTATTGAGACAATTGATTTACATTAACAGTTGTAGATACTGGTCGTTCATCTCAAAGAGATGGTTTGGGAAATCTCAGCCCTGCTGTAAAGTGCAACATTATAAATATTTGCCTGAGTATGTCAATTGCTCTTTATATTCAGAAGATCTGGACAAAGCCCCTGAAGAGAGATTAAAAGACTGAAACATTTAGAGCCTTACAGCAATATCAAGGATTATCAAAGCATCTCTGTGTGGGAGAGCAGAATCCTTGTGTCAGACCCTCTCTGTCTCCGGGAGGGAGATTGGGCAAATCTCTTTGTAGAGAAGGGGAACACAGTCTCTGTTAGGATTATACACAGCAGGAGACAACTTAGCTCCCTTCGAAAGGGGAGCTTTAAAAGATTCCATTTGAGAACCAGTCAGCTCAGAAAACATCGTATTACAATTGAGGACAATTAACATCTAACAGGAAGCGCGTGGAGTTCGTGCTTAGTTTATGTTTCTCCATCTCGGGGGTCTCTTCTGTGCTCTCTCTGCCAGTTCCCATCAGCTTGGATTACACTAAGCTTCAAGCATACATGCAAGCAAAAGGTAATTACTTGAACAGCAGCAAATCCAAGGGAGAGTCTCAAGGATGCTCTTATACTTTATCTGTTGCCTACCAATGTGTTGCTTGTGTCTGTTGCAGAAATTCACAGTTAAGTCATGCTAAGAACTTTAAATAAGTACAAAGATTTTTCAGATGGGAGGTGTAGTTTTACAAAACACATATAGGGAACCAGTGTGATTGCTGTAACAAAATGGAAAAGCAAGCTCAGATCGTTGCCTTGCCCACCCCACCCACCAAGGTCTGGAATTACTGTGGTAGTTGGAGATGATGCTGCTCCTTCCTCAAAATGGAAGGGAAAGGTCCTGTGCAGTATCTCACATCCAGAGAGGGGCAGATGCTGTCCACAGTCCCAGCCCTCAGTCTGTATTGAGAAAGCTGCACCACACTGCCTTTCCTTGCAGCCATCTCCCATCCTTCAGAATCACCTTCCTTGCTCTGGAATTTCTGCAGGGCCCAGTCACCCGCTGCTTAACTGGCCAGAAATGGATAAATAAAAAGTATACTATTGAGATTACTGATAATTAAAAGGCATGAAATAAAACTGTAAGGAAATATTTTAGTGTGTAAAAGGTTAAATGAGAATGACTTTAAAATTATTAATTTTCCCAACTGAAAACCTCAAAATTCACAGGATCACAGAACCACAGAATGGGTAAGGTTGGAAGGGAGCAGAGGAGGTCATCTAGTACAGCCTCCCTGCTCAAGCAGAATCCCCTAGAACATGTTATCACTTCTGGCAGTCATAAAGAGAATAAGCAAAACTTTGTAGTTTTTAATGTGTAGAAAGCTTGAGACATTTTTAATGAAAAGGAGTTCCAAAGAAAATCATTTTTCATAAAGGGAAAATATTTGGTTTGTGACAGCATAAAATGTTGTTTGATTTCAGTTTTGCTGGTTCAACTCTCAACATAAGACTGATCACATTTTCCTATCTATTAGATAGCAGCTAATTAGCACAAGAGTCACTTAGATGGTTGGTACCACAGACTATAAATCCTGGTCAGTCACCTGGGATAGGAACTGAGCTCTTTGCTTAATCTCTTCTCCACTATAAATGTAAGTAACAGAATAGAATAAGATTTTTTGAGCCAACACTTCTTAAAAGGTTAATTAGAATATTCATTAGGATATTTATGCATGGCTTATAAATTCAAATATAGCTTTTGAATAAAAATCTATTCTTCTGACTAAGCAGGAGGGGACAGAAGAGTTCAATGGTGAGAGTTCTGTTTCTCCCTTGAAGTCTAATCTGATGAGTAATTCCAGAACCTGAACTGACTCATGGCAGTCACGCAGAATTATATTTTCCTTCCCTGACAGGTGAAGGAGTGCTGTTGGTCTTGTTTATGAGAAGTAGAAATGGCAAAGCTGGGGCACAGTGGTACTGGGAAGCCTTAGAAATGGCTTTACAGGTCATCCTGCCACTGGGAGGGCTCATCAAGGTGCTTTGCTTATCCCAGACCTCCAGGAGGGACAGAGCTGTGCCACACCTCCTTAGAGCTGTGCCACAGCCAAGAAAGTGGTGAGGCTAACATTTCTTAGTTGGGGTGAGCACAGTTTGGAGAGAGCTGCATCAGATACTAAGCATGTGAGGTGTTGGTGTCGATGAAATATGTTGATCTGTGCCCAGTTCTCAGTGAAAGGGTTTCCACCTCACCACTGGTGCTCCTTTCATGCCTCTCTTATTGTTGCATTAACTTCTGAGCCCAGAGATGGGAGACAGGCAGAAGGAAACTGCATCTCCAGTCCACAGAGGAGGGAGTTATTCTGTGGCTGGCTTACAGCTCATTTATTCACAGACCCAGAAGAGCTGAGGGAATGTAGTCTAAGAAACAGCACAGATGTCTCTGTAAGCTCAAGAGTATTTGGTTTAGAGCACTCTAGTCAAGTGAAATTCTTAAGAATGTCCCCAAATAAATATGAGGCATAAACCTATATTTCCTTGGAAGGAAAATTAGACATAATGTACTCCTTAGCAAAAAATTTTTTCTAGGAGGCTGTCCTTGGAACGAAAACTTTGAAGGTGCAAGGAAAGCAGGCTTTTTTCCTTCCTACAAACTGTCCTGGTGCTAATTATGTTGATAACAAGAAAAGTCACAGGCAAATTGAGTGTCCAATCTCTTAGGGTGTACATCAGACAGGTAACAATACCATAGGTGAAACCCTTCAAGGGATACATCTGGAAAAATTTCAGGGTTGGAATGGTATGTTGAAAGAGAAGGATTGGGGGTGGTGGTGGTGTTGGAAAGAGACCGTGCCAGTCATCTGAACACAGCACGACATCTTAAGCAGCCTATTGATCTTCTATTCCGAATTCACGCAGGGCGACTCCCTGTCATAAAACATTCAGCAGCCAAGATCAATAAGAGATGTGGAGCACTGAATCTTGCTGCTTCAAAGTCATACTTGAAAACAACAAAAAAAATATCACTGCTACTCAAATGTCACCAGGGCACCAGCTTGGTTTGGACCCAGCTCAGCAATTTCAATGATAAAAGTTTTCTTCCTGTTTTTCCAAGTGGGAGTCCAGCTGGAAGGTGACAGGAACTGGATTCAGCTGCGTGACAGGGAATCTATTTTCTACCCCTCTCTGTTTACAAAGAGGGTTCAACAGGAAAGATAAACCTAGATAACATGAACCACTTGCTGAGGTAGAGCTTGTGTTGTGCTGTGAATCTGCCAACACTTAGCAGTTCCCTGGCTAGGATCACATCCTTCAGCTGCAAAATGCAAGGGGACTGAGAATTGCATTATATCACATCACAAAAAGATTATGTTCTCTTTACAAACATACCCTCCCCACTATGATATGTATCAAATTCCTCAATATACCCATTCAAGTATAACACCTAACTGGAGTGGCTTCCGGAGAATAAATTGCCCACTGAAGTTACCTTTCATGTATTTCAGTGTTGTTGTCATGTATCTCATTCTCTTGTAGATTAAACAATGCTAATTCTTTCAATCTCTCCTCTGAGGTCATATTTTCATATGTTTCTGCTTCAATAAAGGTCACTGGCATCTGACAGTCTCATGGCACAAAAGATTGATTCTGTCCTTGCAAGGCTCTGGGGCCAATGGTTGCCATCACCTTGTTCAGCATGGAGGATTGCTTTTAGTAGTCAACAAAAACCCTGGGTGTTTGTTCCATTTCTAATGATTTCCAGAGTAATTGATGCTGCTAGAGATGAATACTCTACAAAAGCACAAATTGGACAGCCAGACAAAGTGACAAGCAGGGATTCAAGTGGGAATATGAAGCACCGAGACGAGCTCAGAAAGCATCTGTTGTCACAACACCATCTCTCTGTGGCAGATAAAGAAGCACAGAAAAACCTGGATGCAAAAGCAATAAATATAGGCATCAATGAAGATTTAGCATTTGATTTCAATAGATTTGAATGGCTGTACTGTAGGGGCTCTGTCTTGGGATGGTACTCTGTGGTAGCTTGCTTGAGATGGCTGTAAACAAAAAACACAAATTGAAAAGCCATTGAGGAATAAAATCAGCTTGCTTATGTAAAGCTCCATATGATTACAGCCTGTTTCTGATATCAAAACGAAGCTGTTCAGAGCCATGGTGGCTCATCTGTTAATTGCATGTTGATTTTAGTATCTGAGTTCATTAGGATAAAGGGTTAGTTATCCTAATATCTTGGACAACCAATCAAACAAACTTCTATAATGCTTTACTAGTTAGACTGGGGTTCAAGCTAAATATTCTGGAAACCCAGAGTTTCATTAAATATTTTTAGTTCTTGAAGCTGTTGATTCCTATTCATAGCAAACACAGAAGAGGCTTGGATTCTTCATTCTCTGTTTTTCTGTTCCAAGGTCAATAAGTCTGTTCCTGACTCTTTCTGAAGAAAACTTTCTGAAGGGTGTTCTTGTAGGTGACATTCTAATTTACGATTCTGAAGGAGGCAGGGGGGAATTAAGTGACATGATGGAAAGTTTGTTAAGTGTAATCAACAGTGAGGATAAATGCTGTTAGAGATTTCTGCATATTAATCTGGCTTTGTTTTGAGCTACTGCAGCACCTGTGACAAAACCAAAGGCTATGAATTTGGAATCATAAGCTTTGCCTCTCTGGCTTAGTGTAATATAGATCTCTAATCAATAAACTGATTGAGCTTGACTGGACTGATCTCCAGGACACACAGGGGTAGTGTGGGTATTTCAATCCTGTGCTGTGTACAACGTGCCTGACTTACCACTCTTATCCAGAATAGGAAGACTTTCCTAGAGGTGCTGAGCCATCTCTGGCAGCCCTGGTGGGTGTCTCAAAGGGCACTACAGGCACTGGAGGACCAAAAGTGCCCCTGTGGGGTTCAGGCTGAACCTCTAGAAAGAAATATTCAGTGGTGTTTGCACATGAGATAGGGAGTGAGCTCAGTCACCTAAGCCAAATACCCAAAGCATTTGGGACCTGACACCATGTCTGTGATTCTTTATGGGGCAGGCAGGGGTGGCACAAGAACTGTGGGGGACTTGTGCATGCTTTGACACTGAGAAATGTGGCTGGAAAAGAGCCACAGCAATAATTAAACACAAACTCATTGGAAGTATGGGGAGAGATGGCATTCCTGTCTAGCAGAAAAAGGGTGGAAATTTAGGACTTTGAAGCATAGGGCTCCAATGCTTGATTCTGTTTACTGGAGACATCCTAATTTAGAGGGTCATAATTTTTTTAGAAATGATTTCTATATTTGTCCCGCATCCTTGTTCTCACATAAATAATTTCTTTTTCCTTTTCCTAGATTTAGCTATTCTGTTTTAGACTGTTTATCTTGTCTACCAGTTCTCTAAAGCATTCATTAAAATTCTACTTAATAAATCTTAAGTTTTCAAAAATACAAAAAAAAAAGTTTGCAAAGAATAAATTGTCATTACTTGAAAGTGTCCCTGACCAGATGCAGGATTCATGATTAACCCTTAACTTTCAGACAAGAAAGAAATTATTTTTCTAATTGTTAGAGAAAGCAGTCATGGAAGTTAACTACCAAAGGTTGCATTGGATTCTTCAGTACTAGACTTTTTTTTTTTTTAATGGAACATATTTTTGGAAGAGACTGTCATCATCATCATATGTTATTATATCTACAAGACTGTGAAGAGCTGTGTGTCTATTTAATAGATGAGCCAGGTTCAGCTTGGAATGAACACACATAGAGAAGCCAGGTCTTTCACAGTGATGTGGAAGAGGTGTGTAATCATCAAATTGCCCATATCTAAGGCAGATGCAGTTTTCCTGACACACATGTACTTATTGTGGTCTGTCCCTTTTTGCAGAGAGGTTGTTTTTTTGTTTTTGTCATGGGCACCTGCATGAACAGAGAGACACAATTCCATCCTGTTTATCATGAAAACAGGTTTTCATCATGTGAGAAATAGTGCAAATCCTTGTTTTCAGATTAAAGACCCTGTTCTGCTACTACAGAAGTTTCCATAATCATTAACTCCCTGTGCTTGGTTTACTAGGTGTCAAACAAGATAGGAGTTTTTGTCTACCATCAGTCTTCAAGGATGAATAGTGGCTGAGAAAAGACTCTGCTACCCACACAAAATTTTCCACTCCCTCTTGTCATCTTACAGGAAGCCTTGATGTTATTTTTGGGAAGTATTGACTCTTTTACAGAATAGAGGGCTCATTAAATCAAAATAACAGCAACATTTTCAGCTGCTTCATTGTTATCATTGCTATTGTTACAAACCACTGCTGGAAGCTGGGAAAAAAAAGAAAGGAGAAATAATGCCAATAAAGAATAGATACCCCAATGTACCCTGAGCCCAAGATAAAGTGCAACACATCTTTTTTATGGCTTTTAAGTACTTGGTAGTCTACCACTAAGTTCATAATCATCCTGAAGAGGCAGCAGTGCCACTGAGAAAGACAGGGGAGCTAAAATTTATAGAAAGAATGATAAACTGGAAATGACAGAGTCACAAAAAAAGGGAAATGCTGTACAGAGGTTATGTTAATGAAAGTGTCAGGTATTGCAAGCAGAAAGAGGGACTTTATTCCACTTCCATCACAAACTTATGCAGAGTCAATTTGGGAGTAAAATATGTTTTTTTTTTTAAACAGAGGGGTCAAATTGTAACAAGTGAGAAGGAAATCAAGGAAAAAACTACAAAATATGGAAAATGAGTCATGTGAACCCAGAGTAGCTAGTGCCCAGGAGAAACAGAGTTGAAGGGTGACCAGATACAAAGCACAGCATGGAGTTTTCTGTTTGCTGGGAACTCTGCAAGAAATTGTGAAAATAGAAGGATTTCTCAGTAGTATGGAGCATATTCTGGGAAAGAAGCAGCACGAGCAGGAAACAGGAGATTTTTAATTGTACAAATTTATGATTTTAAGACATGCAGCAGGGAGTAAATATAGTAATCCAGGAAATCAATTTGGTTTTCTGATGTGCTTAAGTAGTAAAAATCTATGTTTCTAACTATTATTCCTGGTATTTGTAACGCTAACAATCCCCTTTTTACAGGACACCTCAGAGCTGCAGAACAAATTAAATTACAAAGCAAAATGGGGGTAAAAACCTCCAACAGGAGTTTCAGACAAGAACTGATGGGTCCCTACCTGCTATATCTTAGAGAAGTTTATCCAGCAGAGTCAAAAAAACCTGCAAAAAGTCTCAAGCTGAACACACAAAGTTGTGTCAAGTGGCTTTTGAAATTCTTGGTCAAGGCAATCTGCCTCACAAAACAAGCAGTTTACAGATGTAAGTTTTTGTTCCTGGCAGTTGGGGTTTAACCTCAGCCAGCAGCCC
>WAAE01007328.1:0-28967 GCA_013400495.1 Nicator chloris | reverse complement strand
AAAAAATTTTTTTTAAAAAAGGAGAAACCAGCAAAGGTGAAAAACATTTCAAAATCAGGATGGGGTGATGAAAAGACAACTAATATAGCCCAGTAAAGGGGTGACCATAGTCCTCAGAGAGTGAGATGGGGAACAGGGCCAGAGGTGACAGGCAAAGGTGAGCAGGTGATGAGCAAAACTTGCTGGAGGACAGAGCTAAACTGGCAGTGGCAAGTGTTGGCCATGAGTTAATCATGATGATGTGGTGCATGTTGGAAATTAAGTGAAACAAGGACTTCTAATATTTTTACCCTCTCGTTCTTGTTTGCAATCACAGTTGGCAGACCATCTGATACAGTTACCAATTTTCACCACTTACTTGGAAATAAACTACAGGGGTTTTGTTTAGCCTGTAACAACATTATTATTCAACCTATTACTTGAAGTAGTTTAATTTCATTCTTATCTGTTTTGACAGCTGAATCTTATCTTCCTGGTGATCACATTGTGCAAAATGGTGAAGCACTCAAACACTTTGAAACCAGACTCTAGCAGGTTGGAAAACATTAAGTAAGTGCTTTGTGTTCAAGTATGAGAACTATGATTATTTTCTGATTGCTGAACTGATTGAAAGCTACTCTCCATTAGGAGCACATGCCATTGTCTCCCAGCAACTGCAGATGTCAATTAGAAGCAAACAGAGCCAATCCTGCTTTCGTCACATTGTTGCTGTAATGTCACAAACGCCGGTCAAAATTAGATAATTTCAGCCTGGAACTAGTGCCAAGAAACTGTTTCACGGAAATGCCACAGCACTGTAGTAATTTCATTTGCATTTAAAATGCAGTTCAAAAATGATGTTCCTGTTTGCATGGCTGATATGATTATATTAAGTTTGTTTTGTTAAATGACTTTTTGATTTAGGGATTCTGAGCAGTTTCTACTCGTAATCCTGTTCTCCCAAGAGAATTGACTCTTATTATTATTGTTAACTTGAAGATTATCTGCTGTTTTCATGCTAATTTAACAAATGTTTACCTTATCATGGTGTTCCACTGTAGTATCCCTTTTGCAGAGTAATATAAGTTTTATATAACTAACAAGGCTTTGGCAGCTTTCGTTTCTTTAGATAGCTTTTTGCTCTATTCAGTATAGCCTTATAACCTTAGCCTGTAGCCTATTCTTAGCCTATAACCTATTCAAGGTTTTTGTTACCAACACTGAAGGGATGGTGCAACTTTTTAACGCTGAGGGTTGGATGTGAAAGGGTCTTACAGATCTGCTTGGAACATTGGAAATGGCCAAGGGACTTTCAGTAAGGATAACATTGTGAACTAGGTGCTCTAGATAGGTCAGTATCAGCTTCATTGCATGTTGCATGATGAGAGAGAGAGAGCTAATCTTTAGCATCTCTCTCTTTTCTTCCTTTTCCTCTTTCTGTCTTCTCATCCACACCAGTAATTACCGTGTTTGTGATGGCTACTATAATACGGACTTACCTGGGTAAGATAGAACCCTACATTAACAAACTTCTAGCATGATTTTTAACTTTACAAACTCGGTCATATTGTGGATATCCCTTAATTTTAATTAACTATTTTCGAGATACCTGATTTGCTAAAGACTTTTAAACTATTTTATGCCTTTATAATTTTAAACTGCTTGCCTCTGCATTTTGAATTTCCTAATTTTGACTAATTTTTATAGACAATTTAAAAATGCTCTTATTAATTTCTGTTTCAATTCTGTCTAATAATTTTGTTTCTCTTTTCTGCTTATAATGCTTTCTAGCTATGAAGATAATAAGCCATTTATCAAGTAAGATCATTAGTTAGATGTGGAATTCACTGACTAAATTCCCTTTCCCTTTCATTCTGTGCTGTTCACTACAATTCCTTTTCCTTAACCTATTCATGATGGAATCTTTTTTAGATTGTTCTGTAAAGCAATATCCATATTTTTGTCACATTTCAGCAGGGTTTCTTCATGCGGAAGTTACATCCTCTAGCTTCAGTTTAGCTGAGTTTACCGAAGCATTAATGATTTGGGCTCTAGGCTTTTAATCTGCTGTTTAACCTTTGTGCATTGTGTTTCATTATTTGGTGTCATATGGCAGCACCACTGTTTAAAATCTATGGTGTGATTAGTGGCTAAGCCAGATGTATCAATCTCTTCTCTAAAAGCAGATAAAGCAGTGGAGTAGCTGGGGCTTGTGCTATACTTCTGCATTTCAAAATAGTTTTGACATCCTATGCTGTTCTTGAGAAAGACAAAGGTTATATCTACTCTTGCTGTTTTCACTGGAGTCTAAGAGTACTGAATGGAATTGTTCTTTCTTTAATAGATTAAAGGTTAAACCCAAGGAATTTTTACATTTGAATGTGAAACTAGTAAAAGTCAACTGCAGGAACTGAAATGTTAATATTGGATTTGGCGAAGTACATTCTCATAAGTAATGTTACTAAAATTAATTTTCTTTTACAGATCCTGGGTCCTGGGTGCATTTGCTCTCCTGTGTCTCCTTGGCCTAACATGGTCATTTGGTCTGCTGTTTATAAATGAGGGGACCGTTGTGATGACATATCTCTTCACAGTATTTAATGCTTTCCAAGGAATGTTTATTTTCATCTTTCATTGTGCCCTTCAAAAGAAAGTAAGTTACCAAAACCACAGATGAATGTTCCCTAACTCCTTAGAAATGCCACACATAATTCTTAAGAAAATAGAGATAAAATTAGCAATTTGAAGAACTGAAGTATTTTGAAGTACTTTGAGGAGGGGACTGGAATTCCAATGCAATTCTTGCTGTACGTGCTAGTGGGATCATGTAGGTGCTCTGTGACCCAGACAGGTTTAACATGGATGCAGCATTTCCAACCCAGGCTTGAAAAGTTTGGAGGTTTTGTGAAGAAAATGTAGAAGTTTAACACTGGTAATGTGGTACATATTAGCCTGGACTTACAGCCAAAAGTCTTTTATATCCATATGAAACAAGTCCTGCCTTTGCTGCAGTGCTGCAAACAAAGGATCACTTACGATATCAGCCCATTTCAGGCTGGAAATGCTCTCCTTTTCTTAGATCAAGGCAGAGCACCTCTCCTGAGATCCCATTAAGCTGCCACGTAAAGCTGTGGGTGATAGGCAGGGATTGTACTGTGTGTGCTCATTCATTACAAAATTAAGTGTGATGTAAAAATTAATTTTATTATGAACTTTGACACACCTTACAAAAAAGTAGTCATTAATGCTAGACAGCTGCAAACAGGACTAGTTTTCTGAGGATGGAAGAGATGCCAGCATTAATACTTTTTTTCCAAGTGTTTGCCTCCCCCAGAATTCCCAATAGCTTTGTGCTCTTCAGTGGAGCCTCCCTCAGGAGTGGGATGAGCTAAATTAGTTCTGCTCCCCTTCGCTGGATGAAAGCAGAAGGGCCCGGAAGGAGCAGGTCTGCTGGAAGGAGAGAGAGACAAAGAGAGACAGAGGGAGACAGAGACAAAGCTTGAAGGGGAGTGAGAGCAGCAAGCAGGAGAGAAGGAAAGTGAAGGGCACAGCTCTCTGGGACCCTCTTTTGGGTTCCCTGCACCCCTTCTCTTCCCCAGAGGGTGGAGGTTGCTTCCAAGGATGCCTTAGAGGTGCTTTAATGAAGAATGCATGAAAAAAGCTGACAGCCTTTGTTAGAAGGCAGGACAAATGAAAGTAATGAGAGTTGAGAGGAAGGGTGAACGTCAAAAAAATCCCACCCAAACAAACTTAACATGAAATGGAGTATGTCCTACATTTGGAAATATCCAATTTGCAATATTTAGATTCTAAATACTTTTACCAATTTTAGGCTGGAGACCTAGCAATTATTAACTCCCATTATAATTAGCTCACCAGAGACATATTTAATTGATATTTATAAGATGGTTTGAGACCATTGGATAAAGTGTTGCTGTGTAAATACAAAAATCCTACGCTCATGTTCTCAGCTGTACCAGCTCTACCATTACCAGCACCTCTAAATTTGGTGTAGACAATGGCATTCAGAGGTGTTTTAGAAAAAGATCTGGTAGACAGAATTTTACCTGGATGAACATGACACTTGTGAACAAATCGGTGGATTTGGAGAGAACAAAAGCACACTTAGAGAGAAGATTGAGCCTAAGAGAAGAAGATAGGGAAGAAAATGCAAACATTCTCAAAATGCAAATAATTTCTAGGTCAGGGTTTCATATAATGTTTCCCTTTTTACTATTTGTATTGGACTTGAAAATCAGAAACAGATTCCTTTTTTATTTCTTTATACAGCTGTGCATTGTTTTTATATAAAGTGGAGTCAGCAAAAAGCAATATTAAAATACCAGTCAAGTGTGAAAAAACATAACCTAGAGCAATAAGATTTATACCTGAAAGAATGTTAAAGCTGCCATTTAAGATTTTTAAGTGTCACTGCCTTTGACTGGATATTGTCCTATCCTCTGTCTGCATAGCTAATGTAGTCTTTTTATTCTGTTATTACTACTTGGTCACTAAATTGAACAGAGAAATAGAAATGTGGAAGTGAAAACTATTATGTTTCCAGTTCTGACAAGATGATAGTGCTGTTGCTTCCATCAGTTTCCAACAGGCTATAATTCAGAAATAATGACAGCGGAATGAGTAGTCCTGACAGATAATGTACATCCACTGCAATACAGGCATTAGGCAAAACCAGCCCTCAAGGGTGGTATTTGGGTAAAAATACAGTTTTCATTGCTATTGTCTCTACTGCGTAGTGGTTTAGAACATTTAATATCCATTAGTGTTCAGGAATGTATTTTCATAGGTGTTATACCATCTAGTGATGAGGTATATAGACCTATGTTTTCCAGGGTTAAAAATTATAAGTCTAAGTTGTTTCATTTCTTTTTTCATTTTTTTACATGTCTTTTGTGCTGATATAGATAGGGGTTTACTTAAAATATGTACCATATGCTTTTATAAAAAGCTGAGTTATACTAGCTTGAAGTTAAAGCATAAATTATTCAACTTTTCTTCATCCTTGTGATTTATAGAAACATCCCAGTATGTATTCTGTGAGTAAAACTCCTGTAGAAAACAGCACATTACATATGTAAATCCACACTATTAATTTTGTGCATTTTCTCCTCTCCTCTTTTTGCATACGCATAACTTTCTGTCTTATATTTTCATAGGTCAGGCAGAATTTCCAGATTAGTTGAAATATTTGATTAGATAGAGAATACTCTTTGATATAGAAGACATACATAAGTTCCTATGTAACCTGGTGGAAGATTTATGGATTAGGCTTACACGTCTGTACAAATTCTATCCACGCTGTCCTTTCACTGATGTAGTCTTTCTGCCAAGACATGCACACACTCTTCTGTTACCAAAAAATAGTAGTCAGTGAAGCAGTCATGGAACATAAAAGAATTAATTGCTCTGTAAAATGATCCTGATTATTTTTATGGCAATTCTTATCACACATAACAAAACTAAAGTTTCCAGTAGGTCACTGGAAACAGAAGATGAATAAATGCAGCCCAAATACTGAAGTCATTAATTAGTTTTGCTATTCTGTCAGAAAAAAAAATCATGAACATAGGTATATTCAAATTTCTAGATTCAACACAGACAGGAATTAGAATTCTATGTTTTGGTCCTAAAAGTGAAAGGTGCTTCATTCCCAGCTTTTGTGGTTCAAGAAGTGACTCTGGAACACTGACAAGTGGCTCCACCAGCATATCTGGGGCTGTGCCTGGAGTGGGCAGTGGTGTTTGTGAGCTCTGTTCAGTGCCAGGGCAGGTGTGGCCATCTGAAGGAGCAGCTGGATGAGTTAGAGAGGAAGAAAATGCTTTTACAGGCATTGCAAGTTTTGCACTCTTTATTGGAAATCATCACATAAGGGGCAGTACTGAGCAGTGCTCAAGCCTGCTAGGATGGAAAGACAGGCTTTCTGTGCTTTCTGCACCAAAGCTCTTATAAAAACCACTATTTTCAGCCAGCATTCAATTCAGGTAAACTTGACTATATTAATCTACAATATGAAAATGAAATAAAAACAATTCTATAACTGACTCAGTAATGATTATTCAGGGACATCTCTAAGAAGTGTGTGTATACTTAGGAAATAATTGGTTCAAAACTCCTGGGTAGCTGCTAATACTGCCACTGAGTAGGGAGAAATATGTGGATCTGCTAACAGCCAGCAGTTCGACAGACAAGAATTATCTATCTGCTTGAAAAGGGAGTAGTTTCAATGCAAGGCTCACGTGTCTCTGCCTGCAGATATTTAAAACTATTTTGTGTGCTAAGCAATATCTTTCCCCCCACAGGTACGTAAGGAATATGGGAAATGCTTCCGACATTCCTACTGCTGTGGAGGGCTTCCCACGGAGAGTCCCCACAGCTCAGTGAAGGCTTCCACAACGAGAACCAGCGCTCGCTATTCCTCTGGCACTCAGGTAACAAAGACTTTGACAGCATCTTTTAATTACCTGATTTATGAAAAGCCTGCTGAGATGTCTTCCAACCAGAAAGGCTAATTGTCTTCTCATTATTGTCATTCAGGTGGTAAATACATACTTCTGCGTAGTAAAATTATTTCTTTTTAAACATTTACTTTGGTCTAATACAAATACCTTATTTTTTCTTGTAATTAGGGACTGGTTTATAGGAAGGTATATACCATCATGTTTCATTGAAACGAACTTTAAAAAATCCAAGTTTTAATAAAAAAAGAAGGAATTTTCACTGTGTGCTAGAAGAATGGTTTACTTTAGGCTAAAATAAACACAAATAGTCTACATTGTAGCACATCAATAGGAAAAAACATTTTTGTCGAAACCTACTATGCTTTTGTCTCACTGCTTGTGTTAACAGAGTCGGATAAGGAGGATGTGGAATGACACTGTGAGAAAACAATCGGAATCATCTTTTATCTCAGGTGACATCAACAGCACTTCAACACTTAATCAAGGTCAGTCACTGGGAACATTTCAGTTTTAGATTCCATAAATTTAATACAGAATTTATATCATTTAACACAGAAGAATTGAAAAGAATGTTTAAAAAAAAATCTGGAACACGTGTTTTCTAAAACCAGAGTTTTAAAGTTATCCACCAGCACTTTTGAAAACCATGTTTCCTTAACTGGCCCCTGCTACAGAAGTTTAATTCTTCAATTCATGGGAATGTATTTAAATTAGTTTCATCAATAATTTAGCGTAAAAGCAAGATCATAATTTTAAATCTTTCCTAACCTTTATAGGTTAAATCTGAAATAGAAATATGAGTGCAGTAACATTTTAATGCATATTTGACTGATTTTTAGGTGCAGAAATTTTCCCAGTGAAATCTAATTGATATCATTTCTATGCAAAAGATGTCTGTAAAGCATTTATCTTTTCTATTTCAAAGAGCATCATATCTGTAACATGGGATAGAATCCAGATTTTCAGGCACGGAGAAGTCAAAACTCAAAACTTCTCAGCTCAGATAGACTTTGAAATCTGTAACCTCATTTTCATGTCCAGACAGAAGACAAGGGTATTAACCAAGGCAGATTGTCCCTCCTTTTCTCCCCTCCCCTGTGTGTTTTGAAGGCAGTTTGAGCCAGCAGTGGAGAGAAGACTGCTCTGTACAAGCCAGGTTTGGAGCCTGTTCTTCCACCCAGTCCTTAAGTGAGGAGCAGGTAGCCCTGGTCTCACTGCAACCAGTTCCTGCTCAACTAAGAAAGTTTCAAATTCAGAAAATTCAAAATCAGGATTTGATAGCAGGGACATGTATTTACATTCATTTTGGAAGTAAAAACTGTGGTGTTTGCAAAGCAAAAGGTATCAGAAAGCGTGATTCTATTTTTGATATTTGGTATATAGAAAGTGGGTAAGACCTGTGTCTCTCGCTGCTCCTCCCACCCCCCTTATGAATCCTGCATGTTCTTCTGGCAAAAATCAAAATCAAGTAACTTCTCCTAAGTAGAAAACGTATATTTTTTATATCCCCTTCAGTGTCTTAGTAAAATGCCAAAAATACAAGCCACATAAAATTTGATATTTACCCTAATTTGCTGTCTCTGACTCCTGAGGTTTGCTCTAATTGTGCTGCAGTGTTAGTTAGTTCAGTGCTGAACAGAAGTCTCAGCAGCTTCTCCCTGTTTCAAGTTCCAGACTCAAGTCACTGGAGATGTTCTGCCATGATTAGAAAAATTGGTATCGACTCTATTCAGTTGTAATATTGTCACTATCTCAGTGATACATATGTATAAGGGTAGTTTAATAATTAATGACAAGTGTCTTTTTGCCTTTAAAATAAAAATCAAGCTTTAATTAAGCTTTTTTTTTTCTTGTGACAAGGAAATTTGGATTGAAAAAAAATCATAACTATAAATTACACGTAATTATTCTAACCAAGATTAAATATAGTACACAAAATGAAAAAAAAACCAAGCAAAATATATTTCAGTTATTATTTCTAGTAAGAAGTACTTTACAATGCAAAAAAAGCTATGATAATTTTTTTAGTTGATCACTAATACAAACTTTCAAATAAGATTAGCATAGTCAGACAATAATTCTCTGAGTGTTAGAAATTTCTGCTCATTTCTGCTACTAAGTAACTCTGGGAGTAAAAAGGCATTAATATTTGGAATATATATCATTCCTTGCCAAATAAAAATATTTATACTATAAAAATATACCTGTCTCTTTAATTGTGCTTGGGTCTGTAATATACTAATCCTGATGTACTGCTTTGCGAGATAATAAAAGAGAAACTTGAATTTTATCTTATTGAAATGATAATTTTTAAATCACAGCATTTTTCTTGGAGTAGCTAGAAATCAGAGATTAATTGACTTTTTAATAATTTCTCAAAATATGCTGGGGTTTTTTTCTGATTATTCTGACAGTGGTTTAAATGGTGTTGTATTAACATGCATATTTGAGTTTACAAGAGTTTAAAAGAGTCTGTTCATGTAGCATTTGTCTTACATTGTTTGTAAACTGGTAGTTTAAAGAAATTTGTCGTTCGAGGAATTCTTTTTTAAAACCTGGCAGATATGTTTGCAGCATGAATGTCCCAGGAGAAAATGTGAATGCTCTGATTTCTTAGAGCAAATATTTTGCTTTCCCCTCAGCATGCATACTTTTGCATATACTAAGATATGCTTCTTGCAATTTGTCATCCACTGTCTGTTTGAAAACAGCAATTCCCTTCCACTATCTGTGTGTTTTTAATAAAGTGAGTAACAGCTCTGATCTTGTCATAAGAGGTTTTTCAATACCTTTCAGTTTGAGAATTCAGTTCTCTCAATTCTGGACAGAAGTGTTCCCTATGATCCTTTTTTAAGTTCTAATAGCTTTATGTAGTACCTTGATCTCTAAACATTTAATTGCTAGTCTTGTGTAACAGTGATTTTGTATACATTTGTAAATATCACTTTCACTAGATGTTTACTTTGGGGATTTGGACAGCACCTGTGAATTACTGGAATCTAACTGTATTTTCCTGCTCCCATTTCCAATGCATAGCGCAAATACATCCAGAAATTTTCAGCTGAATTACATTTTAGAAATCCTGCGTGATTCGTGATGAATAAAAATTATTCTTTATTGAAACTGTCAGGCTAAAATTAAGGAACTGACTTTTTTTTTATTTTTTCTGTTTCTTTTGCTTTAGGAATGACTGGCAATTACCTACTAACAAACCCTCTTCTTCGACCACACGGCACTAACAACCCCTATAACACATTGCTCGCAGAAACAGTTGTATGTAATGCCCCTTCAGCTCCTGTGTTTAACTCACCAGGTGTGCTTATACTTCCTGAATAAACTGCTTTTCTTGGCTCGCTCCAAATTCCCTCTTTTCCCTAGACAGAAACTCAGGTTGCAATACCCCAGCCATACAGTCTGAATTTCTGAAATAAATTCGAGAAATACAGTGTTGCCAATGTCAGCTTGTAAAACTGCACTATATTATAGTAATGCCTTTGCCCTAACAGTATTTACCAATAATTATCCATGTTTTTAACACAGGTGGCATAAATCTTAATATACTATTAAAGGACTGACACCACATGGTCCGAGAGCCCATCTTCAAGATATATCTCACTTAGAGGTATCATGTCTATGCAATATAAGGTTGACTCTAAAGCTTGCTGAGAAACCCCTGCTTATGGAATGGATGAGATACTAAAGCCATGCAAGGCATCTTGGCACCTTTGGATACCCCGGTGTAGAAAATTGTATCCAGCATCAAACAGATCTAAACTATAGTATAGTGCAGCTTTATGGGAGAACATTTTCCTTTAGGAAAATCTTGAGATTAACAGTTAGAACAGTTTAGTTCTGTAGGAATAAAGAGTGTTATCATTTACCTAACATTTTGTTGTTACATTATCTACTTGCTTTTTTTAATGATGTTGCAGTTCATCAGTAAATATCTTGCAGATACTGTTTGATGAGTCCTAAGATCACTTTAGTGTAAATAGAATGATAAATCTTTGAAAAAGAGCACATAAAACCTTGTTTCCAGTTTTTATTTCAAGTCTCCTTTTTAACTGAACTGTAGTTTCTATTTTCATTCTCTTGTTTTCTTACTTTCCTTATGCTTTCCTCTAGCAACCTACAGAGAGACAAGTATGGGAGTAAAACTTAACTTTGCCTATCAAATGTAAATTTTTTCAGCATGATTTTTAATGGGCACAATTAAAACATAACTAGCGGTCATGAAGTAGACTCAGCGGGCAAGTGGTTCACAATTTGCAAATAAAATGTTTCCACATTCAAAAAGTACTTGCATACTGCTTTTTGGGAAACACCATGAGGTCTGTAGCAAACCCCATTGGTAACACAAGTTATGCAATGCTGAAATAATTTGCTGTTTAAAACCAAAGCAGTGTCATGCCGAAATGCTTAACAATTTACTTATATTTTTACATTCCTACAGTAATCTTGCTACAGGCTATGAAAGATTTCAAATTAATTACCTGATCATGGGCAACAAAATTTGCCTCATCAAGCCAATTTGAATATATTCTAGCATGCTTAACTCTGCAGTATATCATAGAAAACTCATTTTGGATTATCAGATGTATTTTGATATCTCTTTAGCAGAGGAAAAGAAAATTAAAATTACAGAATTAAATCACTTTCATGAGGGAAATGAATCCAGCATGTGGTCCATGTGTTGTCTACTTTTATAAATGCCATATGTTCTGCACAGCTAAATCTATTGCAAGAAAAATCTTGGAACATACATGAAATTGCAAAACTACGTAGTTGTTTAATCAAAGCTTAAAGAGACCTTTCAAACAATGCTCATCACTGTTAAAATCAGTACACATGGAGAAGAGTTGACAATAACACAAATGCAAAATGACTTGCAAATTGCTCAGAATTTATTTGGAAATTATTACTCTATTTTTTTAAAGTTGAAGACAAAAACCTTTTTATGAGAAAATGCAATTTCTTTTTAATTGAAAACAATATTTCCAGAGAATATTGAATTTTCTAGGATAAGCTGCAGCTTTAATTATGAAAAAAAAAAATCCACAAAATGAGAAAAATCTTTTCCAAAAAACTTTTCCCTTTTACTCCTCCAAGCCTTGCATATTATGCAGCAGCCTCACAGTGGTCAGTCTCATTTCAGTAAAGTCACTTCATTCTTTCTTTACTTCCAGACATATCTGTAGATAAAGTACTTCTCTAGGAATGCTCTAACCATCTGATTTCCATGGTTCAGACTTTAATTTCTTGCAAAGTTGTTTTTTTTTTCTTTTTTTTCCTTTGCTTGGGAAGCACTGTGCTGTCATAGTTTACATGTCTTTGTGTCTATAGGAAAACCTTTTCTTTCTCAAGATATTGGAAGAAAAAGCCAAACCCCAAAGCATAAAGACTTTAATCATCATAAGACTTCATTTTCTCCCCCTCTTAAACTCCTTTTCATGTTTTCAGCAGACTTACCCAATCTGTCATTCCCTCAACAGCAATGAGGTATCAGCCATGGCTGATTTCCTCTTCCCATTCCACAACTAATATTTATTCTTTGGTTTAATTTCTGTGACCCATACTTACAGAAATTCCTAACATTTCTGCATTTGACTTCCATGCCCATGGTAACTGTGGGCCTAACTCTTAATTAACTATTCTGGTTCATTCAGTGCTGTCACTGTGACTGATGCAGACTGCAGGCAAACTTTGACCTTTAGGAGCCTGGGGCCTTTGTTGGCAGACAGAATATTAGTGCAAAAAAATTACATTAAGTGGGAAAAGAAAAGCTGTTATTGCTTAGTAATCTAATTTGCTGAACCCTTGCTCTGACTAAGTTGCTGAGAAGCTCAGTAATTCTTCATCATGTTACAATAAATCATTTTACTTTCTTTTATATATCAGCTACTCTTAGGCCAGATAGCCTGAGCAGACAGACATGATGTGAGTTGTCCAAAGTGAGTCATTCCACCTGCTGTCTATCGTGTTGTTGGATGGTGCTTGTGGGCCCTGGTCCCTGTAGTGTGAAAGATGGCTGTCCTTGTTTAACATAAATTCTTTGTATTTATCCATTTTTTTCATTCTTTTCTTTACTTCATCTCCAAAAAAAAAAAAATCCAGGAAAAAAATGTTAGAAATGTTGTTAAAGTAGTTGCTTGCCAGTTATGTGGGTTTATGTTGTACATTTACCTTCAGTTATGTCTGTGATCTAATTACTTTTTAATTTAGTGTCGTTTAGGACAAATTCTGTTAATTTTCTTTTTCTAAATCATGGTGATGTACTTCAAAACATAGATGTTTCCAAATGAATTGCTTTGCATTACATATGCAAGGGCATGGAGTGAACAGTTCCTTGTGGAAAAGTCACAGAATTGACACTAAATTAAGAAATTCAAATGCCACTATTCCCCACAGGAAACACACGTTATTATTTTTAGAATGCATCTTTCCTATAAGGTGTGCAACTGTTTACATTTGGGAATGTTCAATAACCTAACTTTTCTCAAGTTTTACTTCCAAGTACAACTTTGTCCTGAACTACATTAAAGAACTTTGTTAAAAAGAAAAAAAAAAAAAAAAGTGATAAAAACATGTCAGGCAGTAACCAGAGCTGTCCTTTTCCATTTCAGGACATTCACTGAACAATGCCAGGGATACAAGTGCCATGGATACTCTACCGCTAAATGGTAATTTCAACAACAGCTACTCATTGCGCAACGGAGACTATAACGACAGCGTGCAAGTTGTAGACTGTGGACTAAGCCTGAATGATGCAGCTTTTGAGAAAATGATCATTTCAGAGTTAGTGCACAACAACCTGCGGGGCAGCAGCAAGAACCACAACCTGGAGCGGGCGCTGCCAGCCAAGGCGGTGATCGGCGGGAGCAGTAGCGAAGATGACGCCATCGTGGCAGACGCCTCATCTTTGATGCACAGTGACACCCCCGGGCTGGAGCTCCACCACAAAGAGCTGGAGGCCCCGCTCATCCCTCAGCGGACTCACTCCCTTCTGTACCAGCCCCAGAAGAAAGTGAAGACCGAGGGAACTGACAGCTACGTCTCACAGCTGACAGCCGAGGCTGACGACCACCTCCAGTCCCCCAACAGAGACTCTCTCTACACGAGCATGCCCAACCTCAGAGACTCTCCCTATCCAGAGAGCAGCCCCGACGTTGAAGAAGACCTCTCTCCTTCCAGGAGGAGTGAAAATGAGGACATTTACTACAAGAGCATGCCAAACCTAGGAGCTGGCCATCAGCTTCAGATGTACTATCAAATCAGCAGGGGTAATAGCGACGGCTATATCATTCCCATTAACAAGGAAGGATGTATTCCCGAAGGAGATGTTAGAGAAGGACAAATGCAACTAGTGACAAGCCTTTAATAGTGTAGCAAAGAAATATTAAAGGCCACATTCAAGTATTAAAGAGACTTAATTGGCCCCACGCAGGCTCCCTCATATCTGCTCGAAGAGACAATTCTGTTGACCCCGTGGTTCTCCAGTAACAGGGATGACTGGACCTCGCAGTTCTGTGAATTTTTATAAAACAAAAACTTTGTATATACACAGAGTATACTAAAATGAATTATTTGTTACAAAGAAAAGAAATACCAACAAGGTATTTAAGATATCTTCTGCTGCTGAATTTAACAAAATTGTGAAAAAAGAGAAATAAACACTTTCCAGCCATTTTACTGCAGCAGTTTGTGAACTAAATTTGTAAATATGGCTGCACCATTTTTTTTTTCCTAGGCCTACATTGTATTATATACAAGGCGTAGGCTTTAAAATCCTGTGGGACAAATTTACTGTACCTTACTATTCCTGACAAGACTTGCAAAAGCAGGAGAGATATTCTGCATCAGTTTGCAGTTCACTGCAAATCTTTTCCATTAGGGCAAAGATTGAATACATGTCTAACCACTAGCAATCAAGCCACAGGCCTTATTTCATATATTTCCTCAACTGTACAATGAACCGTTCTCATGAAAAAATGGCTAAAGAAATTATATTTTGTTCTATTGCTAGGGTAAAATAAATACATTTGTGTCCAACTGAAATATAATTGTCATTAAAAAATAATTTTAAAGAGTTTGAAGAAAATATTGTGAAAAGCTCTTGGTTGCACATATGTTATAAGCTGGTTTTCTTACACTGTTCATAGTACGATAGTTTGTTTAAAATGCAAGTTCTACCTGTTTTCACTTATTTTTTCACTGTAAACAGTGTTCTGATTTTACAAGTTAGTTTTTATTCTTAAGTTTTGAATTTTTATTGCCAAAAAAAACACAATTTGGGGAGAAAATTGTTTTAGAAGCCAATTATACCAAGCGTTGCACAAATTTGGTGTAGCTAACAAAGATTGTAACTCAATTCCCTGCTCATTCTTTAATCAGGGTTGGGTGGTAATGGGTAAAGGGGACACTGGACACTTCTCACAAGCTTTCTCGTGAATAAAAGGTGCCTGTCCTTTAAAAAAAAAAATAAAACATAACTATAACTCTTCCATATTCCTTCTGCCTATATTTAGTAATTAATTTATTTTATGATAAAAAAATCAAATGAAATGTAAATTGTTTCAACGAAATTCTGCTTTTTTCATCCCTTTGTGTAAACCTGTTAATAATGAGCCCATCACTAATATCCAGTGTAAAGTTTAACACCTGTTTGACAGTAAATAAATGTGAATTTTTTTCCAAATAGGTAAAATGTGCATTATTATGTACAAAGCATAATTGGCATCAGCAGTCCTTCGACCCAGATGTGTCCTGCCTAGAATGGCATCTTTACATTTCATTATTTAAGTGTTGAGAATGCAACAGAAACTGTCTGTAACTCTACAGAAGACAGGTCATCTTAACTATTCTTTTGCCACAGTTGAATAGGATCAAACACAGATATAGCAGAGTCGTTAGGAAAATGTACTGTAAATTCATGTATTTACATAACTTTTAAGTAGGCATCTGCACTGAAATTAAAAATGAGGTGGTAAACTCCGCTATCATATTCTTGGCAACAGTAATTAGCAGTTAATTATTAGTGATGAAGATACGTTGTTGCAGTGCAGAAAAGAATAAGCA
The DNA here is from genome assembly GCA_013400495.1 of Nicator chloris. NCBI lineage: Eukaryota > Metazoa > Chordata > Aves > Passeriformes > Pycnonotidae > Nicator > Nicator chloris. The sequence goes on along the minus strand of WAAE01007328.1, from coordinate 13,434 downwards.
GCATTTGGCTAGCACTCTGAGTGCTATCTAAATAATTCATCCATCATGGCACTGGTTTGTGGTAGATAAATAAGCATGACTGTCCCTATTTTTATCAAGCGAGAGAACTGCAGAAGGCAGCTGATGCCCAAGATGTTATCTACAAATCAGTAACTAAATTGGAAGTCTGAAATCTTTATTGTGTTGATTCCCAAGCCTCTTTTGTTCCTCTCATCCAGAGCCTTTCAAAGATAGCATCAAGGACTGCATTTGTCACCACTTCCAAAACTGTGTTCTTTCAAATAACTCAAACTCTGTGATGTGGGCCCATCATCACAGAGGCCACAGTTTCATGTGTGGCCACTTTGAGTTTCTGCATGATAACAGCAAAAATTCACTTGAAAGCTGTATCGTTACCTTCCAATGCATTGGAATAGATATAGTCCTTTTGGAAAATAAGTCAATGCATTTTTAAGAAGTTTGGATTTCAGAAGAATGTTTTGGGTGAGACTTCTCACTCTTGAGAAGGTTCAAACTCTAATAAACGAAAATCCAGGTTGAGATGGAACGGTGGGGTTCAGGTAACCTCAATATATCTGTTCAGGACTGTGACACTGTAGCAGTTGTTCATGAGTAAAAAAGCATCTTCCACCATCAGGCGCTGTTAACTCTTGCCAGTATGTTCCTTAACACTTAAAGTTACTGTGTTTGCAGTACAGTCACTGAAACATTTAAAATTTAATCAGAAATTATTTACTTCTGTTTAGTAGAGATGCTTTAAAAATCTGAAGTCTCTATGAAACAGAACTTGGTTCTGATTCCAGGTACACAGCAGACTCCTTGGAGCAAAAACTATTCCCTTAGTCTGTCTGGCAAAAGCATACTTGCTGCCTTCTACCTAGGAAATCATGTTCTTAAAGATTTCAAAATTATGGTACTCAAGTAATTACAGTACACGTGACCTAATAACATCACCAACTTTCTGCAGAATCTTCAACCCTATTTCGAGCAATTACTCCTTTGTGTCTAACTAAAGGTGACAAAACTACATACTGGATAAAGGTTTGTAGCATTATAATCTTAAATACATATTCAATTGCAAATGTAACAAGTATTCATAAAACAAGAAAATGTAGCTGATGAACCTAAGATGAACCAGCTGAACCTAAGTATCATAAGGGAATTCTTTTGTTAGCTTCTTTGTAATGTAGATGTTGCTTTTTAGTGAGCCTGGGGTTTTTTTGGTTTGGTTTTTTTTTTTTTCTAATGTTGAGCTAGTGAGTGTCCTGTGTTTAGCTAGCAGCCAATACATTGCCAAATTTCTGTTGGTGTAATTTCTCAGTGTCGTAGTTTACAGTATAATTATATAGTTGGCAGCTTCTTGTAATTTATGTTCTCTTCTAACATTCCTGCCATCTTGTCTTGGGATCAGAAGGACAGAAGAATTCAGAGGAAGAGTTCAAGGATAGCGAAATAATGGCAGCAGAATGAATGGAAACAAGTGTTTCTTCAGGGTCATCAGTTAACCAGTTCCTATGATGGTGCCCACGGTATGTTGCTATTTTAGGCACTGTCTTTCAGAAGAGCTGTAATTTTCTTATGGCTGGTAATCTCCTGTTCGTATCAGTGTTAACCCTACTGGCTCAGTCCAATTCTTCCTTGTAACTTCAGTCCAGTTATATTAATTCCTACAAAAGATTGAATGGGATGTGCATTTAGTGAACTGTTGTATAATGGTGCTATGCATTGTTCAATATAAAATACATCTCAATTCTACATGAGTGAACCATAACATGAAGAAATGGCAACACTGGTAATACCTTTTTAGTTAAAACTAACCTTTATCTGTAAATTCTACAATACACCCTTGCTTATTTTCAATTTGAAATGAAGTTATTAATAAAGTTTACATATATTCACTTATGTAGGCAATAAAAGGTGTTTCAAATTGCCATAAATTATGGATAAAACATGTGTCATACTTGATGTCCTAAGTCTTAAGGATTTTTTTTAACTACTCAGAATAGACATTAACAGAGCAACAAAAAATGTAAACAGTCCCTGTATACTGTAGCTGGTGTTATCCCACTTTGTCTCAAAAATAACAAAACTTCCCTTCTAGACATGATTATATGACAATATACAATAGTGTGATGTTTTATCCCTGAATAAAATTACTTTTCAAAATCAAGAGAAGCTACAGGTAGACAATCATGTATATAGATATACACACACGACATTTTAATTCAAGAATTTAAAATAATTCAGCAGTAATCCTTCAGTTCTTCAGTAATCCTGCAAGGACAACCCAGAGAGATCACAGTAAAGCATTCCTTAATTTTTTAAAAAATAAATGGTGGCAATCACCTTCCACATTTATGAAGAGCAGTGCTACCATTTTAGTAAGCAGGGATCTTGCTGTATGGCTGCACTATGGGATAAGGATCCCAGATTTATGGATGCCACTGGTATGCTGGGTTTCTACTCCACAGTGACACCACAGTTTGTAATCCAGATTTGCACTGAGTTGGAGATAAAAATTATCACTGTCACAACCCTGGAAGCAAGAGATCTGTGTGTTTCACTTACACAAACACTTTGTAAATTAGTAGGACTTCAGTTAATGGCTCCAGCTCAATCACCTGGCTCTGCCAAAAGTCTGGAGTAGGGGTTCCTTAGGAGCCTGTCTATTTCAACAGAGTGTTTGGGGGTTTTTTCAGTAAAATCTTCATGTGGTTTTTATAACGACAACTTCCAAATCCTTTTATTCACGCGGGATAAATTCTCAATGGTATTTCATTAATTCATGCCTAAGAGCATTAATATCTCTTCTTAGTGTATTATGTCGTCATTAATCTCAGCCGCTCCCCATCAAAGTTCCTGGCATGTGCAGCAGATCACGCCATGGTGCAGCCTGAGTGGTTATAAATGCTACTGAAAATCACACAAGCCTCAACTCAGCAGCAAGGAAATTTTAAAGGACCATTCAGTATAATGCACCAGCTGCTGCAGACATCATTCTGGGATCCCAGATGGGGGAAGTCACAGTTGCATAAATTACACTCAGAATAGGAAGCTCCATAAAGAAAATTTTTCTACAGCGAAGTTTGTGTACTGAACCATTTCTTCCTTGGGTGCATGCCTGCTTTTATATGGTGAAGTAGGAGCCCTGGCACAATGTAGACTCTCCACTGCCAACCAGTTCAAAGTTTAGGCAGCAAAGCTGAGCACAAAAATATCAATGCACATTAAAAGCTGAGGTTCCCAAACAGGAGCAGCAGGTTAGTACCTGTATGGGCTTTTTTAATGGAGAAGCTGGATCTCTGTAGATAGCATTGGAATAACTGTTCCAGTCCTATTGTAGCAATAGAATTGTTTTAAAAAAAAACACAATGCTGCTGAATATTTGGCCTCCATGATTGCTTAACAGAATGATTCCCAAAGGTTAATGAGGTTCTCATGAAAATAATTAATTTTAATTCTCTTTAAATATATCACTTTGCTTCTTTTTTTTTGCACAAGCAATAAAAATAAAAGCTTCTTAGTTTGTATTCTTAAAGCCACTCATTGCTTTAAATACTTGCCCTCTATCTCCTATTACTTAATTTCTTTCTAAACAAACCCTTGTTTTCAGCATCCTCCACTTCTAATTATTTAATTGCTAGTTTTCAGAGTTACTTTTTGTCAGCATGCTTGAAGAGGTCGGGCTCGAACAAAATTATGGGTGATTGCCACCCATTGCACCCCCATGGTCTCACATTACCTTTTGTTTTCATAGGATCCCTTCACAACACACTATTCCACTAGGCTGGTCCTAGTACGTAATGACCTAAATAGTTATGGTTAATTTAGAGCCAAGCAAAGCCTACAAATACTTCAAATTATTCTCTTGAATGTATGCCCCACCTTGCATTTCTCAGCATTGCATTTCATCTGCATCACACTGCCCATTTATTCACTCTGTTAACCCAGGTCAATCACAATCTTCCCTAGTTCTGATTAACTGAAGGAACTCTCTGCTAGCAGCAAACAGTGCCACCTCCCTGGCAGCATGTTCATCCCCATTTTCAGATAGCACCAGTTGAACAGTGTAGGGCACTATACCATTAGCCTTTTGCCATGCTAAAAGAATCGACCATTTAATCCTGCTCTACCTCTTAGTTTCTAATGCACAACTACTTTAGCTCTCACTTCCTTAATACGCATTTGCCTTAATGGCTTCTTGGTAGGGATATTTTTATATGGATTTTTTTTTTCTTTTTAAAAATCCAAATAAATTACATCAACCATTCCCTCTAGTCTCAACAGCTGCACGATTGACTTAATTTTAGTATGTTAGAGAGGCACAATTTTCTTGCCCTAAGCAGTTACAACTCTTTTGGCAATGCTTCCTCTGCAGTTTGCGCTTAAATGTGGATCTGCTAGTTGTCAGACCCAAAAAGCACTTTACTCTTCAAAGTGAAGCTTTGGTGGAATTCAGGCACTTAAATCCCAGGTACAACAGACATTACTTCCGGGGCAGAATTAATTCTAATCTGGAAGACATGTATGTTTCTGTCAGTAAAGCTTTTCTGTCGTTCCAAGTTTGGTGACTGTGCACGTACAGCCCTGTCATTGCAGCCAGGAACCATGAGCAGTGTCGCAGCCTTGCTGTGCTTGCCACTGCAGCCCCTGAATGCCATAATCCAGGAATTAGGTCACAAAGCAGCTCCCTTCTTCCCCTGCTGAAGCTGACATCCTGACAATAACTAGCCTGGAGTAACTCTGGTGTAAATGCCACCACCAGAGCTCTGCAGCATCCGTGGATCTGCCCTTACTCCATCTAGATCACTGCAGCGGGAGCTGCATTTGACAAATTTCCAAATCTCTGTGAGCCTATGTGTATCCCTCTGCTACGGGAAAAAGGTTCTAAAATTTCTCCCAGCTCTTTTTTTTTTTTTTTTTTTTAATCACATGGAAGCAGAAGGCTCGGACCACACCGAGTTTATTGTTGCTTTTGGGAAAGGGTCTCGACTCCTGCCTGTACTCAGAAGCACCACAGGTTTTGGCCTGGCGTCCCTCCCATGCCCAGGTGGCGTGAGGCCACAGAAGGGCCATGCCACGTTGGTGGCACTGACCACGCCAGGGGACCCGCAAGGAGGTGTGAGGTGCTCTCCAGCCAAAGGTGGGCACTGCTGCACCGAGGGCACTCAGGAGCCTCAGTGCCCACACAGAGCTGACAGCTGAGGAGCTCAGAGCCAAGCTGGGGCCGGCAGGGTGGGCAGCCCGCAGCCTGCGCTGCCCAGCCGCTCACGGCCACTGGCTCCCCTCCGTGTCCACGCTCAGTGACAGCCACGCTATGCCTGCAAATGCTGGCTGGGGCTCTCAGCTTCCATTTCCCTCAGGCAGGAGTAGCTTAGTGTGAAGCTACTGCTAAAATCCTTCCTGAGGAGAACAGAGCTGAAATAACTGATGACAGGGCTATCGCCGTGACAAAGCCTGAATGTTCAAGTTTGTACAAAAAAGTGAAGGTTTCCAAGCACATTAGAGGTTGCCAGAAGAGCATGGACCTTTTTTTTTCAAAAGCTGGGGAGGAAGAGGAATACAGAGAGATGGAGAAGAAAATAAAAGGACAATATAAAGCAAATGAGGTGCAGAATTAATTTTGCTCGTTCTTATTTCTCTTCTTTACAGCACCACTAGCTGCTGCCCCTTCAAGCCAAGACAGAAAAAATCTCAGTAGTGTCAATCTGTCTGCATAATTTGACAAAATACTTCAGACAGCCATTTCTAACTCTTTAAACTTGTTGATTCATGTATATGACCTAGCCTTGCCAGATCACAATATGCTTACAGAAGACAGTCAAGAAATTTTTCATTCCAAGTGAAATTTTCAAAGCACACCTTCAAAATCCAGTTTAACAAAAACAGCTTACTTCAACGGACTAAAACTCTACCACTTACAAAAATCACAGAAAATAAAAGAAACAGTCAAAACTCCTAGCAAGAGAAAGTTGATTAGGGATTTGCCTTAGCACAGGCTTCCCATAAGTTATCCAGGCAAGTTTTCTAAAGCTATGAATACACCCTTCCCTGAGAACAAGGCTGTTTAGTACCAGCAAGGCAATGTTACCCATGCAGGATGTTGTAAATACCACAGTACTCTACTCCTCAGCATCACTTAAGGAATCTGGTCTATGTCTATTCTTAGAAGTTCTAAAAGTATCTTCAGAGACAATGTTCGTCTCATATATAGAGAATTACTGTCCTGACTGAATACTAAAAGTGAGCAAAAGTGACACCTATATGTAAAGGAGAACCTACAGTTACATTCCTACAAAGTGCTGTGTGGCTTGCTTTCAGGATCCAGCTCATAGTGAGCATACACAAGTTTCTCTTAATGCAGATACAGAAAGTTCTGAATAGTCCCACATCCAAAGTAAGCAGGAAGCTGCTGCAGGGGAGGTTCTTCTAGGTCTCAGCGAAAATTTGATGCACATTACCTGGCACTTACAAGACTACTTGGTCTCCCCGTATCAAGATAAGAATATGCTTATAGCTGTAAGTGTTCTAATTAGGTCAACTTGTTTATTGTTCCCTGGCTTGACAGATGCTGTGTTTAAAGTAATTTCAAATACTAATTTTTAGACCTTTTCTGTGAACTGATAAATCAAGTGTTATTTATTCATGGAATTATTCTTTTCTTTCTAAATGCTTATTCCCTTTGGCTTGTTACTTTAATTAGAACCTGCTATCTGTTCATATTGGTAATGGCAACAGTTGTCACTGGAGTACAGATGCATAGTTTCAGCTCATATTGCCCCTTTGACATTATACTTAAAGCCTAACCATCTTCCCAGCTATGAATATGAGCATACCATCCATTAGTGCTTTATCTCACTGCCACCCTGAACTCCAGACTCTAAACACTAACAATCTGATTGTTTTTTAACCAACCAATAATGCATTTTCTAAAGACTTGAAACTGTACAAGAAATAGCTTCATTTGCAGATAAATATCTGCCTGAAAAGGTTACTCGGCCTCTCCAGATTTCTTTTTATTTCCAGAGATTTTCCCAAGGCAGTATTGTTTCTTGAATAATTATCGATCGAGGCAATCGTGCTAAAGCAGTCAGATTCACACATTAAACATACACATAGAAAAGAATTGGTTACCCTGGTGAAAACAACAGCTCCTCTTCTTTTTTTGACCACTTCTCAACCCTTTCATGGAATATAATGACTGCATTGAAATGTAGTCAGTTAATATTTGATTTGCATTTTTCAGGAAAAGGAAACATCAAATGTATATTTTTAAAGGAGAGGAATTAGGATCTGGAAAATTGTTCAACTAGTCTTGTTTGATTTGTTTGATTGTCTTTACATACTGATTCATAGGTTTCAGTAACTTGAAAGGAGTCTTCCAGCAACTAGTTGCAATCAGTTAGGTTCTCAAAGCTTGCCACCTTACTATTTAGATAAATTATTTAGATAAACCCAATAAAAACTAATTCCTTTTTTATTATTTTTCACTCTGTGATACAGAAAATGGTATCTGTTTCACATGTTTCTGATTAAATGTATCAGAATAGAATAGCTTTCAAGGTCTCTGTTCATTGGGAAGGTACAGACAAGCTGCTCTTAAAATGCTCTGCATACTCTGGGTTAGAGTCAGCAACACCAGCCAGGAACAGGCCTATGAAGGTATCCATTTGCAAACACTGCAATTTAAAGGGCTTCCGTTTGCAAATGCAGCAATTTAAAGGACTTTTTTTTTTTTGCATTGGCTCATGTACGCCATGGGTTAAAGCTAAGTTAAATTCAGCCTCAGATCTTCAAAACCCCATCACCACTCGCTTACAGAGAAGGTACATTCTGCTGAATGAATAGTGATGAACCTTAAAGCAGGCAAGGGAAAGGGCTTCTGCATATCAAATATTTAGTCTTGTCCTCACAAACAGGACAAGTGATCCAAAATTTCTCCAAGCGACATTGGAGTTCAGCATGCTTCTGTGTGCCACTTTTTTCTTGGCAAGAAAAACTGGTAGCTCCCAACAAACAAAGGTTCATTAGCTGTGAATCTGCTCAGAATTCTGCAGTTTGTGAGTCCTGGGTGATAGAGACAGCAGGACTTGTACATAGTCTGGTCTAGTGGAAGGCTCCCTGCCCATGGCAGGGAAGGTGGAAGCAGATGATCTTTAAGACGTCTTCCAACCAAAATCATTATGTCATTCTGACTTACTGAAAGCACCCAGTTGAAAAAGGTTAGTATCAGGAATGAAATTTAATTCTCCAACATACATTTGAGAGATCAGGATGATACCTGGTGGGCTTTGGTGAATTATGGAAAAACACTGTGGCCTCCTGATATAACTCTCAGTGAATATTTTTTCTGAAATACTGAAAGATTACCACAATCATTTCATTGTAGCTAGGAGCCAGTACACAAGCAGGAGTTCTGCTACATCAGGGAGTGGAAGAGCATGCAGGATATCCCCAAATAAGTTTTTGACTCAGTTTATGCCAATCCAAAATTTTAGCATATTTTGATTGAGGTCTGTGAGATTATTCCAGTCCTGCACCAGCTAACGGGAACAGAGTGAGGGCTGGCGTCTGGTGCCATCTATTTCCTGACATTTCTCTCTGCTGCTCACCCCCTCTGTTTTATTACCTTATCACAGAGCCAGTGCTGTTCCACATCCATGCACTCCTTCTTGTAGAATCACTGCTAAATTTAATGCTCACTACTTAATCAATTTTCTCTCAACAGGTAACGAATAATTGAACAGTTAGAGGGTGGGGAACGACAAGATTTAGTGTGTTTTTTCCTTGTAGGAAACAAAACAACTCACCCATTTATATTTACGTATATTCAATTTCTTCCATTAGCCAAATGACCCGAAGAGTAAAGGAATCCATGTCAACTCATCCAGTTGGTAGAAAATAACAGGTACCTTGTACTCCAAGCCTAACATTGGACCATAATAAATAACATTTTCAACTGGTGAAAAAGTGAAGACAGCAGAAGATAGGAACTTTTACAATATATTTCTTTGTTGCCATGTTTTATTCTGCCACCAGCACCAGATTGGTGTTCATAAAGGTAAAGCCTGCAGTGAAGCCCTGGCCCCAGTTAAATCAATGGCAAAAGCTTTTGCTGACTTCAGTGAGACCATGATTTCTCTTTTGAATCTTAAGAGAGAATAAGGGTTAAGAGAATCTTTCTGTATCTCAGTTTGTTGATTCTTAGACTTGAATACTGGACATTAAAAACAAAGGCAAAAAATACCTCAGCTTTTCAAAATTATTTCCAGCTATGGAAAAATGCTTTGTTTCTTCACCACTCATCACCTTGTTCCACATGCATCACCCCAGTAAGTGCTATTTCACAAAGGAGAGCACACACTGTTTTTCGCCCCCTAGATCAATACCTGTCTAAAAGTATTTACTCACCAAAAGGGCTGTGATCCTTTTCTTTGTCACCCTTGAACTTCTGTTCTGCTCTTGAAATTTTTTTGCTTTCTGACACAGGTTCTTCTTTTATTTCCTGGCTACTGCTAGCTCCTAATAGGATGTTTTTCAGTTCTTTGCTCTCGCATTTATTATAGAGTATACATCATAGCTTTTCCAGTTGTCTAATCAGAGGGTTGGTCCAGCACTGAAATTGCAGCTGTTTTAAAATGCTACCTATAAACACACACTTTATCTTCAGTCCCTGTTCACAGTAGCTCAAAGGAGACTAGAAAATGATGATCAAAAAAGGAAATGGAAAAGACTGATGGGATTGTTTTATAGAAACAGAAGAGGAGTAGAAGGGCAAGCAAGACTTACAGGTAATCCACTCTGTGTTGGAATAGGGCAGCTGTTATTGTATCATACTCTGTGAATGTATTCAGCCAAACAACTTATATTCTGACTAGCAAAGACTAAAGTGATGAAAGAAGCTGGAGTAAAAAGATATTAAATAAGCCCTGAATAGCTGACTGCAATATTCACAGCCTTTGGAATCCTTTATCTTTCCTGCAATTGGCTACCAACACACCATTTGTCTTTAGAGAAGCTCGTGCTTTCTTCTGACTGTTTGAAACACAGATAAACCATATTCACTGTCAGTAGAGACTTAAAACCTGTATTCTTAAAGCAGTACCTGAGGCAAAAAGCAGTTGTTCACTTGCTCCAGTCAAACTGAAAGATTGTTACAGAAATGGAGGTACAACAGGAAAATTAAGGCAGTCACCCTTTTGGCATCAGGGGTTGATGTCCCCACTTTGAATCAGCTGGAAAGGATTTAACAACAGATCCCTCATCTACAGGAAGAGTGAGCCAACTACAGCAACACTGTGCCCAGTACAAATGGCCAGAGCTCCCCTCCTGGGTCCTGACACCAAATGACCACCAGGATGCCTGGTTTGGGACCAAGTCTGTCAACAGAGTTCTTTTACCTAGTGACCCAAATTTTAGGTTTCATGTAACATACATCCCATCTGAGAACTTACCTGCTGCAGCTTATTAAAAAAAGAGTGACAGGGTCTGATTTCACATTCCAGACAACATACTCTTTCCTCATACTCTGACCTCATTTCTTCCTATGTTGGTGTGCTTCCAGAGGCTACTAACCTCTGTCCTATTGCTCAGAGGAAGCAGCATTTACAGCCCAGATTTTGACATGAGACACATGAATTTGGAACAAAATCTGAAGTGAATCTTTGTCAATATAACTGAAAGAATAAGAATACCTTTCTTTTTTCCACAGGGTAGCATTTTAACATATCTCTGAACTTGACACGAAATGGGAATTTTGACAACGCTCTCTTACATAACGAAGTGTTTTAATTAATTCACTTTCCCAGATTTCTAGTGGCAGTTACCTATTTCAACCTTAGCAACTAGTCATATTGACATAATCACAAAGACTACACAGTGCACAGTGTATGATCAGAAGCATATAATATGCTTGAAGTGTAAAATGCTCCAACAATAAAGCTGAAAAAAGTATTGTTTAGTTATTGGCAGAACTGGTGCATTTATAGTTTCATCCAAATAGCTCCAACTCTGAAATTAATACCTGTGCATAATTTTTTCAGTGTGGCACATATTATTTTTCATTTATTAAGCAATAGGTTAAAATCAGAGAAAGGAACATTTTGAACTACAAATGTATTGCAGCTTCTACTGTTTCAAGGGGGGGAGTGGGGGTGGTTCTGGAATTGTGTGTCAAGGGTATAATGAAAACCTTTTCCCTATGCAAATCAGATACCATGATGCACAAAAACAAGACAATTGTCTTCCCAAGTAACTCACTATTTTTTCACTGTATTTTCTGCTCAAAGCCTACTGAAAGAGTAGATGACTTGATATATAAAATCTGAATTATTTTTTTTCTTGCATCATCTTTCTAGACTCTGGAGATAACTGCAGTCAATGAGCATATATCTTTTGATTTAAACAGGCTTTAGGTCATCACACTGCTGTTACTACTTCAGCCACTTTGTGGTCTTATTTACTACTGTCTCATTACACCTCACCCAGGAGTGTCAACTGGGAGCTTTCTGGCAAGAGACTACACCTTTCTCTGTATGAACAGAAAGGACAATGGATGTGGAAAACGTAAACACAAACTATGATGTGCAATCATTTGCATTCATTGTCTGAGGCTCCAGAACAAAGTCTGAACAGTGTCAGTATCTGCTCCAGTCATCATAACAGGCAAAGTTCATTGAATCAATGACTTTGCCAAAAAAAGAGCCAGGAATCCAAGAAGATTAGATGACATTGGTGTAGTTGGGGGTGTGCATAAAAAAGAGTTTCATTAAACAGTACTGTGGAGGAGAGGCCAAGCACATCAGCATTTTATACAACCTCTGTGCTAGACTACTATAATTGTATACCATAGCTGCTTTCTTTCCAAGTTTTCTCATTCATTCCAAAGGCAGAAGCAAACCCAGGTAAGTGCCACCAAGCAGAACCATACTCCTGTCTTGTGCTGTTCCTCCATAAGCTTGTGCAGCAGCAGTGTCTAATCCAGCACAAATGACCCGAAGCACATAATACCACTTGCAGCCCGGCAGCTGCACAGGCCCTTTTCTCCTCTAGCAATAAAATGACTGCAGCTGACCTTGTATTAGCCTGGGTTTAAATGAGAATGGCAATGAGAACCGTATCATATCAGGGCTTTCATTCTACTGCTGTAGGAATTAGCTGTTGGAGTCAATAAAACCCTACCAATTTGCTTAAAACTTGATTTTCTATCACCTGTCTGCTACAAACCATCACACACACACACACACACACATTCACATCCCCTCCCCAAAGAAATATTAAAGGTACTTCATTCTTGTAAGATCATGAAAGAGAGGAGTCCCCAGTTTTGGAATTAAAGGCAGCTCAACCAATTTGGTCACCCAAAACTTGAACAAAAAAATAAAATATTGCACAGTTTATCCACAGATGACTAAGAGACAAACTTCAGTCCTACAGTGCTTAGGACTACATTATTAATAGTATTCTGTAGGTTAAAAGCTGATTTGCCCATATTATTTCAAGGTGACTGCATTTTTATGTAGCATATGCCTAACACCATGGGTACGATTACTACCGCTAAGTAACGCCAGTTTTCATGGGTTATTAATTGATAAATGACAGCCACCTCCTTTTCAGCTGCTACACGAGTCCTTCATTAACACATTTAATTCAATAAAGAGCGGGAAAGTACAAATCACAGTGAAGGACAGAGAATGAGTGTGTTCAGCACCATACCCTGACTTCTGCAGTGCTCAGTAACAGGGCACGGCTCACTGCCTTCTCTCACAGTGGGTCATCTGCACTCTGGAGACAACAAATAGTAAAACCAACAGACACCCTGGTTTTCCCAGAAACATTTAAAATTAGGAGGAGGAAAGGACAGAAATCGCACAGGCCTGTAAGGCTGCAGCTTTATATGAGAGGAATGAATGCTCTGAAAATAACGTGAGCACCTGGAAAATAAAAATGTACCAAAAGGAGGCAGAATGACAGCAGAGTAATAAAAATCACAGAAGAAGTAGAAACAAAAATTTGGGAAAAAATTAAAAAAAAAAAAAATCAAAAAGCCCAAATATAGGAGCATGCTGAGTAAGGACTGTGAGAATTTTAATGATGGAGTAAAATAAGCACAAGCATTTGTCCAGTGAGATATTTAAGCATGAAGACATAATGGCACTGAAGAAAGAATCCAAAATAGATCCTGTTTCATGTGAAGAGCAAAGACTGAAATCTTTATTGTAGCTAATTTAGTATATTTTAAAATAAGCAAATCCTGACACATTTCTAATAAAAATAGTCAATTTAAGTCAATATCTCAAAATCTCCTGTTTACATTTGTGAATCCAAATTCAACCTTTAAAAGGGAGTACCTAAAAATATTTGTTATGTTGACATTGTTGAGAAAAAGTTTCACAAGAGCTACATAAAACAAATGTAAAATGAAGTTATAAAATT
>WAAE01007325.1:0-26208 GCA_013400495.1 Nicator chloris | reverse complement strand
TTTTTAATTAAAAAAATATAATTCTGATATTTTTAAAGAGCAAGACTGATGACGTTAGAACTCTATACCTGTTGCAAGGAAATTTGTCTAAATACATTTGAAGGGAGTGTATACATTATATCTGTCTACTGGACAATACAATCAGAATTGCAAATCAAATATCTCTATGAATTATTTACTGAATATTCCTGTTTTGTATGTGCCCAGTCCTGCAAAAATCAGTTTTTTCCACTCACTTACCTGTGCATAGCAAGATAGACGTTTAAGCAGAGTGGGCAGAGAAATTCTTTGAAGCTTTGTATTGGTCTTACTGGCAGTGTAAAACTGGATAATCTTAATCTGCTTCAGGAATTTATGATACTTATGGAAAGAAACTCCTATTAAGATGTGATGTGGAGTGTCCAGTGATTTATTAATCACTCCATTTGTACCCAGCTTGGGTTCACTCAGGTCAATTAGCACAGCTTTATCAGAGGATAAAACTTTCTTCTGCTAGAATGGTTTTTGCATAAACGTTTGTTTTTTGTTTGTGTGCTTTCTTGTTCACTTGCATGATGGGATACAGTAATTCTTGTAGTGGCTAACTGTTGTTTCTGTGTCTTTCTTCCCAGATTACTGGCAGCATTCAGGCTGTCCAAGATGCAATAATACAAAAGGATCAAAGGCTTTCCAAAGCAATGGTTCGCTCTGGCTCATTGCATGTCACCATGTTCGTGATGCATTTATCTAGTGAAGAAGAAATTAGCATGTAGGTATTTAGTATAAATTAAGTATACACTAGTCTTTTTGCTTGATGTGTTCATAAAGAGACTAGCAAGGTTAACTGACACTTTTTTGTGCCATACACAGCCCTAATTTACTAGGGTTATTGAATGTTTAATTCAATATTAAACATGCTAATGCTAATATTAATATTAGCCATTTTCATAACTTATGGTATGTCATAAGCTCTGAACAAAGTATGTGTTTTTCCCTTGCATTCTTCCTACTGTGTGCTGAACTTGCATGCACAGATCTCATGTTTGCTAAAGTACTTCTTTTAAAACAATGTTTTGATATAGGACACAGGGGAATGAAAAATCTGTTGAAGTGCAGATTGCTCATAAGAAAGTGAGCATCCAAGGTAGAATGGCGGAACCATTTGGTAGTCACGGGCATATTTCTAGGAAGTAGAAATATTTTGGCTGAAAGCATTTGACATACCTAAAAATAATGAATGATCAGTATATCTACATCAGTTGCCTTGTTTTTACACATTGTTTACTTTGAATGCTATATCCTTGAGATCTCTATACTCCTACCTGTCCTGTGAAGATGCAAATTTGTCAGCATCTTCAACAGTCTGATCTAAGGGGAGAGAAACAGCCAGGAACAGAGACTAAAAAGGCAAAGGATACTAGATCTGGTAGATTCCCTCCCCTCTCCATGTGCCTGGTTAATGAGTAAACTGTGATAGCACCTGAAAACTGGTGAGAACCACCACCAGCTGTTTATGTGAGATTCTTTTTTAAAGGGTTTGAAGTACAGCCTTTTAAAAAGGAGTGTGGGATAATACCTCAAAGCACATGTGCCTCTTCATGAGTATTTTTTAAAAGTCCAAAACTGTATACCAAAACAAATATTCTCAAATTCAGGATATTCTGCTACTCTGTGAGCCCCTTCTCAGCTTTCACTTTCTGAATGCCACCAGAGCACTGACTTACAGAGTTCTTCTCTGCCTCTCCCAGCAGAACTCTACAGTCCAGGCACTCAGAACTGTCCTCTAGTCAGCAGCAGCTTCCTCAGAGATTCACCCCTTCTCTGGCCAGATGCCTCCTATAGGTTTCTAGCTCAGCTATCCTCAGGTATTTTAGATTGCATGTTCTTTTAAATGAGATTAAAAAAAAAAAAACTGATGTTTTTTGTTTAATCTTTTGGGAGATCTCAAAGAGTAAAATGCTGAATTTGCCTTTTTCTTGCTTCACCAATTTTTGATACCAGGTTAATGGAAAGAAACCAAGATCCAGGCTGGCAAAAGAACCTGTACATAATGTAGGGGGAGAGCAATCTCTCAAAAAAAAATGCAGCAAGTCATCTGGGCATCTGAGATTTCACAGATCCTTAGGTTTGGATCCATTAAGTTAGATATCTACAGTTTTTCAACTGTGTTTGCACAATAGTGCCTCTGTCTATACAGAAATGAAATGTGTTGAATGCTATTTGAAGTCAAATGCGTGATAAGAATGTGCTAAACATAACATTCAATTCAGCACAAAGCCCTTTGTATGGTATTTTAGTACATACAGCTTTCATCCTGAAAATGGAAGATCTGTATTCTAGGCCGCTCTTTCTAAGGGAATCCAGACCTGCAGTTCCCATGTGAGTTTCCTAACTGATTGACTGTGGTCTAGCCTTCATGAATACACCATACATCTCCTTTTGTAGGACTGTATGAAATCAAGAATGTAAGATTTTGAAACTAGAAAGAAAGAAAGAAATCAAGAGTTATGACAGCACTCACTTCAAGCCAAGAAGTTCTACTCTCTGCTAACTGTATGCATAGTCATGGGATCAGGTGCTAGAAATCAGGATGCCTGCCTTTGCAGTAAATGCCTAATTATGAGATTATATTGTCAAGCTTTTCTTGCTAGTTTTCTGTCAAAGACTCTGTGAATCTCTCCTTTGCATTACAAATAACAGAACTGACAGAATTGAATTTGGCTTTTTTTGCGAGATCAATTTTTCTAACAAGTGATCAAAATAAAAACTCAGAAATATCTAAAAGGAAACTTTGTGAATTTTAAGTGCTACAATATTTACATTACAACAGTATAGAAAGAAAACAGGCACTGCTTCTGTAATTCTAGCTTGTGTTCACTAAGAATATGCTGTTAAAATTTTTTTTTTCCTTTTTGACTTTAGATCAAAGTGCTTGTAAACTTTTTGGGTATCTCTGTGGATTAGTTGCACTGAATGTAATTACTATTTGGCACTGTAAATGCTAATTGGTATGGAATAACAAGAAAATGCCACTATTGTGTTTTTATATATTGATTTCAGTGGAAATGTTTGTCCTTGTGCATTATTCTTAAAAAACAGTTGTTAGACATTATAAAGTGGTAGATAGAATACAAAAGGCAAGATAGCTAGAGTGAGATGACAACTATATTTATACATATTTTAGTGTTTGCAAGATGAAAAATAAAAGAAAAAGTAGACCTAGGTCATGGATGCCACGGTGCTAAACTGAAAGCACACTGCACTGTGTGGCTTGACCTTTCACAGAACTCATTGGGTATACTGAGTTCTGCAGCAGACCCTACAGTATGGAAACAGAAATCTTTGTTAGCTGAGAAACAGAGCTTTCCATAGGCTAGTTCTCACATGTAAAAAATCTAGAGATGGGTTTTAGATACATTCATGAATCAATACTTAAAAGCCTTCTGTAAGCTTTAACTTAATTTGACTCAGTGTATTTGAAATATCTGTACTTGTTTTGGACCAATTTTTAGGTTCATGTTGGTAAATAAATCTATACCTGCTTATGTGTGAAGTAATCTGACAGGTAGAACCAGTATTAGACGGTGTTTTTTGAAAGGTCTTGAAGTACAGCACACAGGGAGGACACAGTAACAGGCTTGTCTAACAGTGATAGGAGGGTAGGTAAGTGACAGAGACTATGCTTAAAGTAAAATATCTTTGCCAAGGAACAAGTAATGGCAATGTTGTTTAAAATGGTTATAAAGGAGCTAAAGTACTTCTAGCTTATACATTAAAAAGACCACAGGAGGGCTCTATCAATGAAGGATATTTTGTCATGTAATCAACCTTCACGTTTCTTAACTTGGCCTAGGTTCCAGTTAATGCACAGTTCACATCAAGAGTCCATCTTATTAAACACAATGGGAATGTGTAGAGATTCTTGGAATTGTACAGGCTTCAGTGAAATCATTTACCCTACTGTAGAAATCATGGTGATTGCTTTCATCCAGCTAGGACAGAAAAAGTAAAAATACCTCTTCTGAGCATTTTTAACCTATTACTGCCATCTAGCGTTTATAAAGTCTGCATCGATTTGGGGAAAAGATTAAATTCAGGTTCATTGAAAAGAATTAACTGTGAGATGTGAGAGATCTTTTAGAAAACACTAAGAATGTTTATGTGGTTTTTGTTTAGAATTTGAATCACTTTAGGTGCAAGTCAAAACAATTATTTCATGTAATTGTACATACACTTGATGTGGCTAATAAGGAAGATTATTAAAACATTTGTACCCTGTTTTTGCAGTTATTGTGTGCATGCCTCTTAGCTCTTACAGAAAGTAAAGGTAAATTGAGATAGTACCTGTTTTAATAACAGTTCTCCATGAGCTTAATTGTAATTTCTATATAATTTTACCATTATATATGTAATATATATGTATATATTGTTATATATATAATGTGACATCTGTTTATAATTTAACTAGCGCTGTAGTAACTTTGAAGAAGGATCTTAGTTCAACTGACATATCAGGAGAAGAAAAATCTTAATTAATTTAAGAATGGAAAACTAAATACTTCTGAGCAATCATCTTATTTAAATGGGATGCACAAAGTAATAGGGACACTGTCATGTTAGTATCTGGATACCTTGAGGACTGAGATAAACTCCTTTCAGGAATTACACCCGCTGCTAAGTCTGCCTTATTTGTATGATTTTACAGCACAGTGTATGAACCACTTTACCTTTATAGAAAGGTGGTGGTAATAATAATAATAACAACAACTGTATTGATAGGAAGTAGTGCAAAAGTACCACAGTAGATAATAAATTGATACTAAAAAATCTCTGTTACATTTATTGATATAATGATTAATAGCAATATTAACAGCAGAAATATATTTGACATTGATATTTTCTTTCCTCTCGACAGAGCAGTTGGTGCTCTTTCAGACAGCAAGGTTTTTGTAGATGATCTCCTGAAAGGAAAAAGAGTGGATTTGTCTTTTCAAGGAATTGATCACTTCAGAAATCAAGTTGGATTTGTGAATTTGGCAGAAAATGATCATACAACACTACTTAAGGAAATAGCAGGTACAACTTGTCAATCTGTTTTAAGTGTTTTAAAGACTTCTCAACAACCTAAATGAGAAAGGAGCACAGAGATAAGTTGGTGCTAATTTAGTCAATATTAATTTACCTTTAACAACTGTAAATGCTACATAATTAATTTCCTGGCCTACTTTGCATATTTCAAAAGGATGTTAATGAATTACAGATAGTACTGTTCTCTGATAACTTTTTATTTACGATACGTGAAAAACATAGTGCAAATTTGTAAATGGGATGTAAAGACTCCATGCTACCTTGTTTTGGTCCCATTTTTATCTGCCTATGAGTCTATAATTAAACTATGTTGTTTACAGATATTTAATAAAAATTCTCAAAGAACAGTACTGTCTGTGATTCATTGGTGTCCTTTAAAACTATCCCAGCAATTCCAACTATTCCTTGGAAAGACTCTTTAAAGGAGTTTTTCAGTATTGATGAATTATCTTTTGTGCTCTGAGGAATGTGAGGTCACACCATTTTTTAATAGAGCAATAACCCATAAAGGACATCTTACAGAGTAGCAAAGACTGCTGCTGTCACACCACCTCTTTGCAGTCCAGTACAGAGGGAAAATTTGAAAAAGTCTTTATTAATACAGTGTTTTCTCTAGCAATTCATTAGTTTCATTTCTGAAGTGCAGTTGGTTTGACCTTTTACAAAAACCTCAGTTGAATTTATTAAGGAATCACTGTTTCGCTACTTCAAGATTATGTATGGCTTCTGCTATGTTCTAAGGTGAATTTTGATTTCATGTTGTTATTTTGTGTTGGACATGAATGAAAGAGAAATATTGATAACACAGGCAATAGAAAATAGATAAAGTTAAATTAGCTTCTAAATGGTAGGAGATCATTTAGTTCCTTAAATTATATAAAAAATTGTTTGATAATAATAACATCTGAAAGTGGTCATTGCATGTCTGCTAATACCAGTGTAGATGTAGGTTTGCCGGAGATGCAAGTCCAGGAAAAGCAGAGCTAATGTGAATCTTCTGTTTGTTCTGATTTGCTAGTTACTTCCCAAAAATCCAATAAAAGACTTTAGCATAATTTAATTATCTACCAGCAATAGTGCTGAACTGTTCTGACAGAGGTTTGAGGAGGATTTTAATAACTCTTTGTCAAAGTCGGTTTAGAAATTATGCACATACAGTGACAGGGCTTTTTAAAAAACTATTTCTTAAGCTTTGCTGCACCAGAGAATATTTGAAGGGCTGTTGTGGTTTAGTCCCAGCTGGCAGCTCAGTCCTGCACAGCCACTCGCTCGCTCTTCCCCAGCCGTCCAGGGGAGAGAATCGGAAAAGTGAGAAAATTTGTGGGTTGACATAAAGACAACTTAATAGGGAAAGCAAACGTCATGCACTCAAGCAGAGCAAAACAAGGAATTCATTCACCACTTCCCATGGGCAGGCACATATTCAGCCATCTCCAGGAGAGCAGGGCAGCATCACTAAGAGTGACTTGGGAAGATAAATGCCATCTTCCTTCCTTCTTCTTTGCCCAGCACTTTATATGCTGAGGATGATGCCATATAGTATGGAATATCTCTGTGCTCAGTTGGGGTCAGCTGTCCCAGCTGTGTCCTCTCCCAGCTCCTTGAGCACCTCCAGCCTGCTTGCTGGAGAGGTGTGCTGAGAAACAGGGAAGGTCTTAGCTCTGTGCAAGTGCTGCTCAGTAGTAACCAAGACATCCCTGAACAATCAAACCTCTGTTCAGCATAAATCCAGAAAATAACCCTATACTAGGTACTATGAAGAAAATTACCCAGCCAAAACCAGCACAAGTACTAAGTGAATTTGGAAAAGGTAATGAATTGCTTGGGTTTTATTTTTATTTTGATAACTATATTGTAAATGCTGCATGAAGCTGATTAAAGTGAATAAGTCAATCCTGTTTTTTACCTACAGGATTTGCAGATGTTGATTTTATGGATTAATGATGTGTGTTATGGTCTGGCCACGAGAGGGTGCTTGTATTTCATGAACAGAAAAGTTACTCTTCTGTTTATACATACAGATATTTCATTTGCTTTTGGTCCTTTGTTTTTATGAAATGTGGATTTGTTGGCTTAAATATTTTAATACAGTTAGCACTGTAGTACAACAGTCAGGCTGACATGCAGTACAACTTAGTAATTTTCTTTAATTTTAGTTGTGTATAAATGACATTTAGTCTACTCTCTTTGAACTGATTTCCTAGCAATCCACACTAGAAAGCAAGAGAAACGGAAAGCGAGTCACACTGCCCATCATCTTCTCTAGATACATTACAGCTTTGCTGAAGCATAAACTTACATTGCCACCATACCAAAGCAACCTGACCCCTTTGTGCAGCCACATGGAGAATGCAGCTGTGGTAAAATTAACATTTTTACCTTTGCCAGCTAAGCCTATTCAGCTTGCCCATGAAGTTTACTGTATAGCTACATAACTGTTGGCAGAAAAGATAGGAGCAGTGGCAGGCAGGGAGCTGGAGAGGAACAGTCTATTCTGACAAGGATGATAGTTTATGAGCTTCTTTAAAAATTGTGAAACCACACATTTAGCATCCATTTGAGGGTGGATTGCATTGCCCTCCCTTCAGGCAGCCTAGGGAAATAGTTTAATTCAGTTAATTTAGTTCACTTTAGTTACAGATGGCTGAAGCTATGATAAATGAATTTTGCCTCCTGTCAGTTGTTCTTAGGTCATTTCACATGATGAAAAAATTGGAAACTCAAAGGTATTGTAATTTTCCATTGGAACAACTGATTTGTACAAAGTGAACAAAAAGGTGGCCGTCCAAATTGCTGCTGTTAAGTTAGGTGGAACTGGAAGTATGATTCTCTGAAATAATACTGAAAATGAGCATAGCAAATGCTTTTAGATTTTAGTCTACATTCTTTTTCATACTGTGCTGCCAAACACTGAATTACAATAGCTCTGATAAGTAGCTCACTAAAATGAAGCAATATGTTTATTGTGGTTTAAAAGACGGTACTCTCACCCACTTCTTTTCGTGATCATAACAAACTTACAGGAAGTATTAGAATGGATTGAAGCCAGTATAAGAAGCAAGTTTTATTAGGAAGTTCTACTTATGTTTCTTTTTCAGTTTAGGACTTTGCCTTCACATTGTCACTGTCTTGTAAAGCTTACCTTATGTCCTGACATGTGTGCACAGAGTGGGGATTGCTTGGCCCAGCTGCTCAATGGATCCTACTTTATGAATGAGCTCATCTTTCTTGTGTATTTGTGTGTGGTGATGGAGAGAAACAGAACAACCCACGCATACTCCTGATGAGTGCTTGAAATAACAGTATAGCTCGCTGATCCATGGCAGTGGTCTGGGACAGTGACAGCTCACTGTAGAAAAGCCTAACTAATACACAACCAAGGAGCAGTGGAGGAACTATTGGGAAATTGGCTTGACTCTGGCTTACCTTTTGGCCCATCTCTTAAAAAACCCTAAGAACTTAATCATTTTAGCATGACTTAACATGATAGTTCTAATGGTAAGTTATCTATGCTCAGCTTTACTTCATTTCCAAGTGTAAAGTCAAAAAAAATTCAATAAAAAGAATACTGTTTCTAAATTTTAAATCTTTTAATTGAAGGAGCATGGTTTTGAGACAAGCAGAAATTATTAGTCTGAAAGTAAACATACATATGTAGCAGGTTTCTTTATCTGATGAAATCTTGGGAAAGAAGATGGCCATTTGTATTATGGAATGTGGCTCAATATGCAATTTTACTATTAATTGTACTGTATTGATCTAGCTGTTGAATTTTTGAGCTCTTCCCTTCTAAAGTGGTTCTGAGTAAGCTTCATATATCACATTTCCATTCGAATTACAGGGAAAGAGTTGCCTAACGGATTCAGCTGCATCCAGTGTAAGAGGCAGATGACATTCAGTAATTTTGACATTATAAAAATGAGGTACAAAATGATATTACAGAGTACTTCAAACTGCATGAAAGGCAGTCTGAAAGCTGTCCAAAAATTTGTTCCAGGAAGTCATTGAGCTTGTAAAAATAGCTTTAACATTTCTGGGGTATACTTTGAAGCTGCAAACATCAGTCAGCCTAAGGCTAATAAAGGAAAACATAGATTTTGTTTGATATTTCAGTCTAAGTAATAATGATAATGTCTGGAGGAAAGATGGAGGATACTCATTTGTCAAGACCTCTGGGCATTGTCTGTCTATTTTTCTCATCACTGACCTCTAATTTCTTTCAGTTTAGGTAATCCCCATCATTAACTTTTGTGTATTTGCCAGTCCACAAATCCACTGTTATGCTGTCTCACAAGCCTAGAACTTTCTCTTGCCCACAGCATCCATGTGTCCTTTCCAGTTTCTGTTAAATCCCTTCTCATAGCCACTTCTTCAAAGAGCTTCATGGATATTAATAGCATTACTTTATCTTGTAACCTTCCTGTGCTCTCAGGAAAACATTTCTCTTTATTTCTTTTTTTCCCCTCCAGTTACTCAGATTTCATTCTATTTTCATTCTTTTTGAAGAAGGAAACATTGTGTTAATTATGTTCATAAGTTACCTTAACCAGTAAAATGTCACACTTTCTGTAAATGTCAGTTTCTACAAAACTGTGGCTATCTGTAGTCCCAGCAAGGCCAATGTCTTGAGCCTGTGATGTTTAATACGTCTATGCCATGACAACGCTGTGTGAGAAGTCTGATGCCTGTGAGACCATGTGTAGACACACACCTACACACACATAAATCTGTTAAGTTTAAAACTGCAGTCTCTCTCTGTGTGCTTTTCTGTTCTGATCCAGGTTTTCATTGTTTTTTCTTGGTTGGAATTGCCAGGTATGAAAGAGGATTTTGGAAAGATAAATGGAACAGGTATCAAACCAAGCTATTTCGCACAGAACAAAGACAGGCACGCTGGTGGTTCTGTTCAGCAGGCTGTAGTGCAGGTGCCCAGCTGTGCCACCCAATTCCCACACAGTCACAGCACTGTGTGATCCGTCTGTCCTGCTGAGATCCCTGGGTTCACAGTCCTGTCCTCAGAGGCACAAACCTCTGCTCTGATACTAAGCTCGTACCGGAGTTAGGAGGGGCCACCTGGAGAGGTGCCAATCTTCAGCACAGATCCTAATTGCAGAGTGTGAGTTAAGACTGCATGGCCTAAGATGCAATGGCAGAAAAAAAAATGGTGTTTGCAGAGGGGAAATAAAGACTGCTGTGCACAAGACTGAGTCAGAACATCACATGGTAGCGTAAACCTGAGTCCAATAAGACTTACCTTTTGCTGGAACATCAATGTCAGTGGATCCCCAAAGTGTACTGTTCAGACAATAGTTACAGGAACCAGAAAGCTTAGTGGGGATTCAGTGTAAATTTAGAAATGTCTCCCACAGACAAAATTTAAAATAATACAAGTAGGTCAGCTGTACTTGTGTTGTTTGCTTCCCAAAGTGATGCTGTTTCTTCCAGGTGTCAGAAAAAGGACTGTTGAACTATCAAGCAAAAAAATAATATATTTAAACGAATGTAGATTCTTTTGTTAAGGGCTGATTAAATTTATGTGATAGGATTGATAATCTTTCCTCTATTTTGATTTTAGTTTGATTGTATGAGTGAGCTAGACCTACACCTAGAGAAAAATTGCAAGTTGTACTTGCAAAGAAAAAGCTTAAGGTTTTGCGGTTTTTCTGTTTTTCAGAAACAGAAATACTCTATTTTCCAGTATTATTTTTTACCACAGGTTTTTTCAATTTTATCGAAACCTCTTTTCAAACAGAAATTTTTCATGTTGAAAGTATTTAATCTAAAAAAGCCCATGGAACATAATTCAAAAGTTACACTGAAATTTATTTCCAAGAAATTAAACATTACATTGGGCAGATGAGTTGCGAAATAGTAAACTAGGTCAGTGTTGTAGAGTTGTTTTGGCCTGGACTGTAAACAGATAAAAGTAGGAAAAAGTGCATTAAAAGTAGGAAATTGGCTCAGAAGGCAAAAGTGAAGCTTTAAAACCCAAGCAAAAATCATCAGCACACCTGATATGTTCTCTAATGCTGGCATGTGAATCCAGTGCCAAAACTCAGAGCTTTGACTTCCAAATTTCGTCTGGTCTGAGTGGATATTGGATATTGGATATTACCCAAATACAGATGATAGAATTTACCACAGAATACTGGTTTTGAATTTAGAATTCTGTTACATACTCAAGAGTTTTCCTGAAGTTTTCCACAATTCCAGTGAGAGTGACTCCTGAACAGTGCTAATGTTGAGTTTCTATTTTGATAGAAAAATCAGACAGCATAAAGAGCTTTCTAATTGCCATTATTTAACTGATATTAGCTGCAAATATTTCACATGAAATATCATATCCATTTTCACATGCAGTAATATATACCTCTGAAGAAATAATATGTACCTTTGAAATTAAGTAGAAATCTCCCTGCCTTTTAGTACTCATCATCTTGTTTCTTTCGTGTGAAGGAGCCGTGACTAAAATTACATTTGAAAGCACATTTTAAGAATTGTATTATTATACACTTTTCTCCTCCCATCAGAGACTATGAAAAAAATATTTCAAGAAAAGGGGATCATGGCAGGAGAAGAAAGAGCTTTTAAACCACATCTGACCTTCATGAAGTTGTCAAAATCAACAGAGCTACGTAAGCAGGTGAGTTCACATTTCACATAGCTCAGTAGCCATCTAGGAAGTTTAATTTGGAGATGGACAGTGTTGTTTATGCTGTAGCATCATATTTGCTACTTTGTAACCAGCTGAAGAGGTAAGACTTTAATACTTGGTTTTCAAAGAAATAATTAATATATCTACCACATGAACAGTCCTGTACTGTAATTTACCACTCTTGATATTCTCAGTGCAGTAATATAGTGGTCTGTTTTCTGTTGGGAAATTAGGCAAGACCAAAGGATAAAAGTACTTGTTCAGAGTTGCAGAACTCCCATTAGGGGTAGATTGCATGCATGCAGTTTGTTTGCTGAGTTTTGTTACTGTATAGGAGAAAATAAGCAAATAAACAGTGGAATTTCTATTTTGATTATGCATAGTAGGCAGACTGTTAGTTCCCTCTACTGAATATGCTTTGGTGAATTTCAGAGTAATGAGGAAAAACTATATTGATATATGTATTATATAATTTAATACATCTTCTGTATTCTCTCTTGCAGGCAGTTATTTCTTGCCTATTTATTAGTTTTTTGACAAAATACATGAATACATGAAAATAGCATATAATGATGATTAAAATATATAGAAGCAATACTAGTGTACCTATTTTTTTATTTCATACTAATTTAACTGTAATACTGTATTATTTAACACAAGGTATACGTCCTTATATTTTTTTACTGACATTGTATAAAATGTTTTATGTGATTCTTTAACATTGACTAGGAAAATAATGTTCAGGAAAAATATTTTAAATAAGAATTAAAGTACATAAAACTAATTTTAAGTTGCCTTTTCCTTAATAGTGGACATTAAAATAATACTTTATAGTTTAATTAGAATATCTCTAAAAGTGCTAAAGGTGCATGTTTTAATTAAGTAGTATTTTGATATCAGTAGAAAGAAGGTAGTGAGATTTGAGATACATCAAGAAAATTTGAGGCTATGCGTACTTGCTCTAAAATAGAAATAAGGACTTATCCACAGGATGCAGGTGGTGTATCATAGATATTAAATTTGTAAACTCACAGAAGCTTTTGCTTGGAATAACAGTTGGGTTTTTAAAATGCCAATTTTAAAAATCCACAGATCTTCTAGAATATCAGCTGTTCAGTGATTTAACTGGTTAAAACATCTGAGACAATCAGGGTGGGGTTTTTTCTATTCTGTATTTTTACTGGTTTTTGGCTGGTTGGTTGTTTCATTTACATTTATCTACCTTCCATGAAATATTAGCCAGGATCCATCCTTTCTGTGTTCTGATATTTACTGCTGCTGACAGAACCAGGTCAATGTCATTCCAAATCATCTTCCTGAGCCCTCCATAATGCTGGATAATACATACGAACTACTGTATAAAAAGATACTATGTATTAAAAATCTGTACATTTTTCTCTGTCAATTCAGTGTCAGGCATAAGCATCAGTCTTTACTATATTTTTTTCTTTCATTGTGTTCTTGCATTTAGTTAGATAATTTCATGCATTTACAGAAAACAGTAAATAAAAATATGTATCATCAAAGGTATAATTATTTTGCAGTACATTTTAATACAATTTCCAATTGCATTTTCAGATCATACAACAATATGAAAAGCAAGAAAAGGGAAGTGGATGAAGGTTACATGAGCAAGCTTATAAAAGAGCAAATAGTACTGAACTAGTTGAGTATAGTTCACAGCCATAGCTTTATAACTAAATTAATTTATTTTTTAAATGTAAGCTTCCTTATTTGAAACAATATTCTGTTAAGTCACCCTCTTTTCAATGACATCTAAATTCCACCAAAGTTATATTTTGGGGAAAAAAAATCTGTTTTTTAAACCTTAATGTAACCGCAGGCATTTTGAAATGCATATATTCTGAAGAGATTTTAACTTTTCCAAAGTTAAAAATTATGTTTACAGAGCAAAGAGTTTGAAAATTCAGAACTAGTAAAGATCTCAAGAAATCAGGTATTCACTTTGAAGGCACAACATTAAGCTAACAATGGTAAATTTAAAAAACTTGGAAATATATTAATAAAGGATGAAAGTGTGAAATAAAATGGATTAGAAAAGATCTATCTGGTTTACTGTACCCCCATCAGCTTTGCAGATTGAAGGACTTATTTACCTACTCAGAAGTGGGACCAACTCATTCTTCTTGCTTAGTTGGACATTTCTCAGATTAGATGTGCCACTGAAAACTTCCCCAAGAACAGGAGGTATAGTGTGCTCCTAGATGTCCTTGTGGAAGGAGACAAAGGGATATCATTTACTTGCACATGTTCAGCTATTTCCAGAATTACTTGAATGATAAGAATCCTGAGTTAGTATCGTTATCTTCTATGCAAAAAACCTAATGAAGCACAATAAAAGAAGCAACTGGAGTTTTGCATTTAAAGATAATGTTTTTGTTCCTGCTTTCCTCACTCGTCTGCTAAGTTGCCACCAGTCAGTCACAAGCCCTGTGTTTTCCATTTGTCCAGATTCCTGTTTATTTCAGGGTGTGTTGTGAGGCACTTCATAAATGCTGTATGACATTTGAAGGTCCTTTGGTACCTTCTGAATACCTTCTGGTACTGCCAGAACTGCAAATGCTGTGAAATGAATTTCGTAAGTAGAAGATGACTGACAGCTAAATTGCTGTCATGGCATCATATCCCTAGCCTAGACATTGGTTGACAACAAAAAATGCCAAAATTATAAATGATGAATCTTTTGTATATTATAATCTTTTGTACGTTGTATCTTTAAGATGCTGCATGTATAGTTAGTAAAAGAGAATATATTACTGAGAAGAATGTTTGTATTTGCAACACGTCCAAGTATTGTTCAAGGCCCGATTCACTGTTGCCATTCACTTCAGTGGTAACACCATCATGATACCAGATATTATGCAGGCGATATTATTATAATTGCACTGGAAATAGCATTAAATGCACAATTCAGTAATTTATTACTGTATTTTTTTAATGCAAATTATGTTAAACTTCTGTCACTTTCCAGTTTCATAGAGAAATAACATAAGGCACTTATTTGGTAATAATAATAGTTTCCTTCATCATCAAGGAGGAAATTCCACACTGAAACAAACCCAAGACAGTGTCTCCAATTTCAGATCTTTTTGATGTACACCGATATTCATCTTTTTGCTATCTTCAGCCATATATACCAGATATGTTTAATACTGATAATTATGAGGGATTTAATTTTATTTTAAAGTAAATTTTCTCTTAGTTTATGTGACATTAATATTTTTGGCTTCTTGAAATGACATATAGATGAGAGATGTAGTATGTCTTTTATTTGCCATAATTTAAGTAGTTAGAGCAAGTTTTGGCAGACAATAAGCTATCTAATGTCTCCTCTGTCTTATTTACATGAGGAATCTCCAGCACTTGCCTGGCTGCAGGAAAGGTTATTGCTTTGACAGTATTTAGATATGGCTTGTGTCATTAATTTGTTAATGAATTTTTCTTGCATATGCGTACATGAAATACTGTGTTCAGTAAAGAGAAGTGAAAGGGAATCCTCCCTTTGTGGTATTAATACTCAAATGTTAATAATTGAAAATAGAATAGAAAATGTGAATTTCTCTCTTACGTTCCTAGATTTGTAATTTTGCCTGTATTTATACCGATGTGGCATAGACACATAGTATGTATCATACAGCTGTATCATACAGGACCTAAAAGGAGAACAGTTCTCAGTAAAACCAAGGCACTTCTATTTATCAGTCCCCACTTAATCTGACCACCAGCATTCTTTTTATAATAACTCGTGGGATCTCTGGCATTTGGACAGAAAAGCTGGTATAAGAAAAGCCACAGAGCCATTAAATCCTTCTGCATTGCCACTTACCAGCCCCTGTTTCAGTGGTTTGTATTGTGACAACTGTTAATTGTTGGTACAAGAGCCTGAGCCACGTATTTATTTGGAATCTTTGATGCTTATTGTAAAACGGGTGAAACCATCACTTTGGCACAATATGAAACAATAAACGCATGCCTTTAATAGTCTTCTAAGGCCAGTAGAAATGTGTTGTGATTTTTCTACAGTATAGAACACATTTTTTTAATCTGAGGTTCCAACAACAGGGACAGGAAATGCACAAACTGGGTGACCCAACAGCTGGAAGAGGTTCTTAAAATTCTTGCTCTTCACACATTCATATGATACACCATATGGCAGGGATATGTAAGTACTTGGTTTAAACAAGAAGAAGGAAGAACATTACTACAGACAGCTTGTTACAAGCTAAATGTCCTGTGAGGTGTTATGCCATAGTGATCATTCTTTAAAGTATCGTACTCTCCATGGTAGATATGATGCAGTCTCTGCATTTACATATATCCCTGCTACAGGATTGAGGCTGCAGAAGGCAACACCTCTTTAGACATGAACTCTTCCAGGTCCACTTGGGGATCGTCAAGGTCTATGCTAAGAAACTTTTCCACAACCGACTTGCATTTTTCCATCCTATCACCTTTTGAAGGATGATCAAGACGTTTGATAGGTTTTCCATTGCGAATCAGTTCTGAGACTTCCACTCCTCTTTCAATAATTTTGGCAGGCATTCCTGCTAATGCAGCAATATTGGCAGCATGACTAATGGTGGACATGCCCTGTTTGATCTGATAGAAAAATATCAACTCCTCTCCATCCTGATGGGTCTCCATGGTCAGATACTCCAGAAGAGGTGTGTCAGGCAGGAGTTCTAGCTGCATTAAACTGTGAAAATTAGTGGAGACAAAGACCTGTGGACACTGTGTTCCTTGTCTGATCCAGTACCTCAGGACAGCAGCCAGAAGGGACAGGCCATCCAGTGTGTTGGTTCCTTTACCAAACTCATCAATAAGTACCAGGGACCTCTCTGTGGCATTGTTTACAGCCTTGGCAACCTGGTTAAGATCAATCATGAACGTGGAGAGCCCTACAGAAACTGATTCCCTACTGTGGATTCTTGTGTAAATCCCATCAATTACTCCAATCTCTGCCTCTGCTGCAGGGACGTAACTGCCAATTAGAGCCATGAACACTATGAGACCTACTTGCTTTAAGTAAACACTCTTTCCAGAAGAGTTGGGCCCTGTGATGATCTTTATTCGTCTGGTAGCCTCACCACTGTCCACAGGATTGGCCACAAAAGTCTTTGCACATAGTTCCATGAGTGGATGTCTTCCCTCCTTGATGTGGAAGCCGTGGCGGTGAGTGAAGCGAGGTCGGCAATAGGCGTTCTCCCGGGCCATCGCTGCCAAGGCTAGCAGCACATCCAGGTGTGCAGTGTGCTCAATCACACTGCTAAGTACTTCAGACTTCTCCAAGATCCTTGTCTGCAGCTGGTGCATGATGAGTGTTTCCTGGTCTCTGATCTCACAGTGCAAGTCACCCAGCAGGCTGTCTAGCTCCTTGGTCCGGGCACTTCTGTAGTGCAGTTTGTCCTCTGACAAGAACATGAAGTCCAAGCCTTCAATTTCAAAATCAGTCTTATCCACCATATTTGGTAGGCGTGGAATGGAGAGAAGGAACCCAATCAAAGGAATGTAGATCACAGAACAGGAGGGAATATGATTGTCCAAAGTCTCCAGTTCTTTTCGTGCCACTTCTGTAAGGAAGTCTGACAGTCCCATCAGCTTTCGTTTCTTCTCATCAATCGTGGCATCTACATTGGGTCTAACAGTGAAGCGGTTCTCTGAGAGACTGCCTTCAAAGTCTACCACTTTGCTTATCAGGTTAGCAATGTAGTGCAGATCATCAGTGAAGACACGTGAAATAGCCTGAAAAAGTTCAATAGTGTTGGGCAGAGAACGACACGTGTCTCTAAGGCACACTGCATTGTATGCTGTCTTATACAGTGCTTGCCAGTCACTAACTTTTGTGTTGGAAAGAGTCATTCTCTTTAAAATAAGAGGCACATTTTTAATATTCTTGAGGCAGTTTTGAAGAGTAAGGACTGTTTCATGGTTCTGAGCCAGCAGGAAGAAGTTGATAACGTCCAGCCGTTTGTTCAGCTCTGTCAGGTTCCGGGTAGGTCGTGTGAGCCACAACCTCAGCAGTTTTTCTCCCCATTTGCATCTGCAACGGTTTAAAATTCCATATAAGCTAAATCCTTCTTTTAGTCCACTGGATAGCTTATACACAGAAGGATGGATATCACTTTTAAATATCTGCAGGACACAGTAAGTGTCTTGGTCCATATTCACAGTATCTGACAGCACAAATTTTTTAAAGGCCAAAATAGGAACTGCTATACTGCTGTCTTCTAGTTCAACTCCAATCCTTCTTCTGTCTAGAAACTTAAGGAGGCCCCCTAAGGCTCGTATCATGAGTGGACTCTCAAAAGGGATGACTGAGGACAAATAGAGAATTTTCTCTGTGGCAGTCATATGAGATGGGATAAATGGAAATTGCCTAGACAGGATCCGTTGCTTGCTGACTTCTAGACCAAAATCTATGTTAGGAAACAGGACAATTTCTGGTTTTCCTATGTCCTTATCACCAGCAGTAGCTGTCAGGTTGGTCAGGAATTTGGCAATATTCTGGTCCTGCTTTGCACTGGTCACTATGCATTGAGGGTTAAGTTCCCCAATCACTTTTTGCAGTAGCTTGAGGTCTTCATTATCAGGTATGTCAGGCATGAAGTAGACTGAGCAATCTTCTGTATCATAGTAAGTAATTGCCAGCTGCCCTGCATACCACAAAACAGACAAATGTGTCTCCGAGCCCTCTTGATCCTCTTGGTCCGGCCCAAGCGGTGGTGCCAAGGCACAGCTCGTGGCTGATGTGGCACTCATTCTGTTGGCAAGAGGTATTTTTACTCACAACTCATCCAAAACGCCTTAGAAGTAACTTTAATTGACAATAGGAGGTTAACACTCACTCCTCCAATCCTGGAGAATCTAAGATGCTACCAGGAATTAACTATAAATGTTCAGATGAAAAGACACAGCTAGTAACTACAGCCACCATCAGCTTCCAGGGAAGGTGTGACAGAGCTAACTACCAGCATTAATTTTACAGTTTTTCTTTGTGTCTTTTTTTTTTTTTTTTAAGTATCTGTGTACACCCAAGTATCCATAAATACAGTAACATACACGGACATGTATATCCATGTACAAAACCATCCTCCCTCAGAGGTTCGTGACATGCTCCTGCGCTGACCATGGCTCCTCTCAGCAGTGCAGCCCCATAGCCTGGCCATCATTTCAGGCTCGCAGCCCCATATTTATGCTGCACCATCACACAGCACCAGTTTCTGTGGAAGCACATAAGGGAACGAACATACCAATCCCTGTCAGCACCTCACTTCCAATCCTCTCCCACTTCTTTGCTCGCTACTCACCTTCCTCACCACAGACGGGTAGCTGGTCCCAGCTGTTGCGCCTCCCTGCAGCCCAAAAGCGTCGTGCTGTCCCTTTCCCTTGCTGTCCCGGCGGGAGCTCGCCGCTCCCCGGAGAGGGCCCGTGCGGAGGCCCGCACCCGCCTCTGCAGCCGGGCCGCGCCCTCCGCGGCCTGTCCGGGCTGGCAGCTCCGCCGCCCCGCAGGGAGCGACCCTCGGGCCGCCTGCGGGCCCCGCCTGGATGAAGCA
Organism: Nicator chloris; assembly: GCA_013400495.1. NCBI lineage: Eukaryota > Metazoa > Chordata > Aves > Passeriformes > Pycnonotidae > Nicator > Nicator chloris. The sequence goes on along the minus strand of WAAE01007325.1, from coordinate 6,912 downwards.
CCCCGGCGGTGTGCTGGCTTGTGGGGTCGGGCACACGGAGCCCGGACCTGCTTGCCTCTCTGCTACCTGCGGCTGGCACCACTGGAGCCTTCCTGTCCCTGGTCCCAAGGCTGACTGTGGCAGTAGGCACGGGAACTACATGGGGTTCAGCTGCTGGGAGAGTGGGCTGCACCTTCCCAGAGACACGGGGAGAAAAACCTGACATTGCAGGGCTGCCAAAGGCATTCTCCCTGGTGCTCTGGCAGTCCTGCAAGAGCTACTCGTGCCGTGCCTCTCCAGGCCCATGTTACACAGCCATGTCCTTGACAGGCATCATCCATTACAGTGCTTCCTCCAGAGGCAGATGTCTTCCTCCTCCCTTTCCAGCACCAAATGCTTTAACATGGCCTCTCAAGTATTCTTGTTTCTCATGCTTCCCCATTATAGCTTATCTTTATTATCAGAATCTGTACTATTCCCACGTGGAAACAACTTTTCTCTTGCATCTCTACTGCTCCAAACCCTTTCAGTTAAGAAATGAGCCATGACCTTCCCATGCACCTGCATTGCTTCCTCCTTTCACATCTCACGGCAAGCAGCACTCCAGAAATTGTTCCAGTTACTAAAAATATCACCGTTTTCCCATGGCTGCTTTTCCAAATACCTTTCAGTAGTACATCACAAGCACAACTCAATTCCTGAGCATTCAGCATTTGATTCACACCTTACCAATCTGTCTTTGACAAGTAATGTCCCAACCTCTTGTAAATGATATTTTTTATTGGAGCATGAAGTTGTGATTTTTATATTTTCTTAATTTCATTCCAGAAGTACTAAAGGCTTCACATTTTGACAAGTGTTCTCCTGGCTGAAAAGGTCTCTTTTTTATTGCTAATTGATGTCTAACTGTATTTCCAAGAACTGTCAGCCAAAAAGCAAGGAATGATGATTTAATGTCAGAATAACCTTAGTACATAAGGACTAGTCTAGCCACAGAATATAAAATTTTAAGTAGTTACTGATAGGATGGAAAAAAGCAGACTTGCACAGAGATGTAGACGCCCAAATTGCGATTTCCTGAAATGAAAAGCATCCACCACTAGATGTCATCATCTCAGAGATTTAAGAAAATGAAAAGACGTTTGACCTTCGCTAAAGTAGACTTGACTTTTCACACTGATGAGCTGCTGAGAAAGCACAGGCAAACCGGGACTTTGCAGCTGTTAGGGATGTAAAGCCGAGAGTCCAGGATGTTGGCAGATTGACTGTGCAAATGGGTGGGGGGTGTGCAGGGGGAGAGGTTGGGGAAGAACACAAAAGAGGAGTGGACGATGTGGGCTGCAAAATGGGCCAGTCCTGTTTAAAATGAGGCTGGTGGGCGCACTTGTCCTACTGATTGCCAGGGACAGTGTTTCTATCCTCCCCAAAGTGTGTGTGTGGGGAGTGCAGATGTTCACTGCCAAGCCTCAAGCTGGGCCAGCCAGCGAGTGGGAGACCCATGGGCTCAGTAAGAGGCTGGCAATCTGGGCAGGGGTGCTGGGGGGACAGGGGCTATGACGGTGCTTCAGGAATGCACAAACATGAACATGGAAGTCATGTGCATCCTACACTGTTGACCTTCTGTCCCTGCCAGGAGCGACCTGCACTTTTGTCTCCTGTGAGCCCCATGTGGAGATGCTGGTGAAGGCAGTGGCATCCATGTAGCCAGCCATGTCCATGTCCCGAGCATGGGTATGTTTTTGGGAGGTGAAAGCAGCAGGTACATCCATCAAAGACCGAGGCTTCCACACACTGGACTGGACTCCAGCAGCCAGGCAGTAGGGAGCACTGGGCTGGAGCTGCTAGAGGGTCCTAATATTCCTTAGCATAGAGTAATGATATTTAAATAGCAAACATCATTATTGGGAGGTAGGTTGAAGGAGAAAATACTGAATTTCTACAGAGATCATATATTTTTATTGAGGATGCAATGGAATGAGGATCCCTAAACTCTTAAAATAACTACTGAAATGATGTTTTCTGAAAATAGCGTAATAGAGTACTTATGTTCCACTTCATATATGCAAAACTGCATAATGATTCCAATATTACAAATTCCAGTAAGTTTTTAGATTTACTGAGATAAGAAAGTCTAGTGCTGGTAAAATACAACCATTTTTCCTGTGTGCGGATTTTAATGACTCAGAAAACTGCCCTTGATGACCATTTGAGATTCTTCCTTGTAGCAGCATGCCCAGTGATGACAGCAAGAATAATTTCCAGTTACACGTTCCACGAATACTGTTGTGAACCTCTGGAAGTTAAAGCAGTTGTAGCACTGTGTATGTCTATTGGTTTCCTACGGGACTGAAAAGGAAGTGGTAGAAAGGAGGACTAATGACACTTTTATTTTATTGTTAACTTCTGCAGTAGACAGTGCTTCCATAAAATGGAAGATTAGGCACACAGTTGTTTCTGTATTATTTTTGCATCTTGAAGTAGTTTTCCATACTAACTGTCCTTATGGTTAAAATGAAAACTATAGAAATTAAATATGAAATTCAATCTCCAAGTAGAATGCCTAATTAAATTTTATGTTGCTTTTTAAAGGTGAAAAAAATTGACTCCAGTCTGTATGAAGATTTCAAAAATCATTATTTTGGAGATGAGATCTTGCACCGCTTTGATCTTTGCTCCATGTTGAAAAAAAAGCAACCAAATGGTTACTACTTCTGTGAGTCCTCTATTGTTTTTGGTAAGTACATCTTAATTTTCTTCTGGTCAGTTACGTCTCTGAGTTATATGTGCAAAAAGCCATTTTTTCTGGAGTGTGTGTTAGGCAATTGTAAGATCCATGGAGAATGACAGAAGTCTCTCCCTCAGCCTTGGCTCTGCAGGAACTCTGTGCATTGGTTCACACTGACAGCTAAAATTTATGTTTAATTATCCATCTCCAGAATCCTGTTCCATTTTTCATTCTAAAATGAATGTTTAAGATAAGTGAGATGTATCACTCCCCACAGCTGCTCATCTCTCTGTTGACTTTAAAGACAGGCTGTGTGACTAAGTCAGATTAGACACAGTACTTATAGATGATTAAAGCTAAGTGAAATGTCTCTGGTTTGGCAGACATGTGACCTTACTTGGACTACATTCATGTACAGAGAGAATTTCAGTGGTACCACAAATTTAATAATAACTCTTCAGAGTACCGTTAAACTTTAAACGTTGTACAGACACCTTGCTAGATTATTACAATGCTAGAAATCACAGCTGTGTCTTCCTGCTTTGTTTGAACAGAAATACCACTGTTAGAAGTTAGTGCTGGTTTCAGAACTACATGTAGGGCTTTGGTGATGATTCTGTTTCTCCCTTGTGGGGAATTCTTTGTGCTGCAGCATTGCTGCTGGAAGTGCTTACTGGTCTTGAGGATTGTTCTGAGGACTTTAATAAAATACTTAAACAATATTTTAAACATGCCAGGCACTTCACAAATTCCAGACGCTGTTAATGTTTTGTTTGTGCTTAGGGTCACCTTTATTTAGCTTACCTAAACTGTTACCCAAAAAATCAAAAGCGGTACAGAGGAAAAAAGTATAGGATGTGGCAAAACTATTGCAAAATCCAGAACAGTCAAAATCAAAATGAGATATATTTATATATATTTATTTATCTATATATATATATCTGTCTTGTCGTATTTATTACCTCGTGTTATATATGTTATATATATAGTTATGTTTATCTTTGTGCATATAACGATATATATAATGTCTTCTGTACATGTTTATGCATTGAAATATTATTTATATGCATCCAAATGCTTCAGAGAAAGAGAAATTACGAAGTCATTTAACATGGTATAAAATTTTTGATTTGGGTGAAATTGAGGCTCTGCTATTTACAAATATTCTTCAGACTATTCTGGAATATGATTAAGGAATTTGGTATATAACTCTTTACAAAAAAAAAGAATCTGCTTAGTAGTATATTTGGTAGATATGTTTTTCCCAAACATTTGTTTAAATCTGTCTTCTTGAACTTGTCTTGTTACTGACATCTCAGATTGCTGAAATGAGACAGTCTTTCAGCAGTCTTTTGAATATGAGTCCCATTAAATGGTTTACAATAGCAGTCAATCAACCGGTATTCAAAGCAAAAATCAGATGTTTGTTTGGCTTTAACTCAATTCCAGTATGACCATGCATAAAGAATTTGTGTCATTTTCATAGTCCAAACAGAACTCTGCTTTGAATTATTTTTACATGAGCACTACATCTGACTTTCTCTATCCATAGAGAGAATGTATGTTCTTCACTGATATTAGATTAAGAAAGGGCACTGTTATTATTCCCATTTTTCTCAGTTCTATATGGATTTAGATGCATCTTGGTGAAATACGTGCATTTAATTTCTTGGGTTTATGCATGTTAATATATATTTATTTAAAGGCAACAAGTGAAGGAAAATACTATATTGGAATAGACTTTAAATGACTTTTTAATTTCAGAGAAGAAGAAATTGTATTTTAATGAATTCCGAATAATTCCTTTTGAAGTATTTTAAAATGTGATTTGAATAGGGTTTTTAGTAATTATAGGTATTTAGGACATTAAAATGAGGGAATTGATGTAATTCTATTAATACATCAAAAATAGTGAAATTTGAAAACTACTTAATACAGACAAAACACTGTATCCAGGTCTAGTTCTTCCTACGTGTACATATACACAAGAACTTGTCTTTTCCTTGAAGTACACAGAAATTACAGAAATTGAATTTACTTGTTACCTAGAGTTTGGTCAGAGTTGAGTGTTTTGCATTTAATAAGATGAAAAGATCTGAAAGGGGATCAGAATTAATGTTAGAAATCCATGCACAAGGGAGGCTTGCTTGCTACCACGTCCAGGCAGCCAGAAGGGCCAAGCGTGTCCTGAGGGGCATCAGGCACAGCATCACCAGCCAGGCAAGGGATTGACCTGCTCTGCTCTGCACTGGGGTGGCCTCACCTCCAGTGCTTTGGGTCCTGCAATGTCAGAAAGACATTAAACTATTAGAGAGTGTCCGAAGGAAGGCAACAAAGATGGTGAAGGCCTTGAGGGGCGGCCATATGAGGAATGGCTGAGATCACTTTGTCTATTCAGCCTGGAGAAGCGGAGACTGACAGGAGACCCCAGTGCAGTTACAACTTCCTTGTGAGGGGAAGCAGAGCGGCAGGTACTGATCTCTTCACTCTGGTGACAGGACTCGAGGAAGTGGCATGAAGCTGAGGTAGAGGAGATTCAGGTTGGATACCAGGAAAAGGTTCTTCACCCAGAGGGTGGTTGGGCACTGGAACAGGCTCCCCAGGGAAGTGGTCACAGCCCCGAGCCTGACAGAGTTCAAGAAGCATTTGGACAATGCTGTCAGGCACATGGTGTGACTCTTGGGGTCTCCTGTGCAGGGCCAGGAGTTGGCCTCGATGATCCTGATGAGTCCCCGCCAACTCAGCATATTCTGTGATTCTATGGCTAGTAAGTGTCACAACACGTATCAGCTGCACATTTATTTAAAAATGTGTTTAAAAATAGAGGAACCAAAAGAGATTGATATGAATAAAAGGCAGAAGTGTAATACTTGCTGAACTGCATCAGTATGCACTGCAGGTAATCAGGCTTTGACAGGATGTCACAGAGCAGCATCCACTAACTTTATCAGAGCCTACATCTGCACCAGAAGCTTTCTCTGTCTGTGTGCTAGCCCCACAGGGTGTGTGTTCAGGAGTTAAAAATTGATGTGATAGTGAAGGTAATGGTGAAGCTTCATCTTCAAAGTAGAGTTTGCTGTTTAAAGCAAACAAAACAGCAAGGCAATAAAGTGTCCTTGTTTGGACCACCCACCTCCTGGCAGCTGTTGTATGTCACCTCAAATCCTAAAGAAGATGAGTGAATGGTAGAATGAGTTGAGCTTTTCAATATATACTCCTTCACCTGAATGCTTGGTCAGTTTTGGATGTCATGGTAAAGATATATAATAGATCCTCTGACTGTCAGAAGGAACATTATGTAAATCTTATGTCAAATACACCTTTAGTATTAAGTATCTCACTTAAATATTTTCAGGATCCATTAATGAAGATTTCATTAATGTAGAATTCTTTCAAAGAAAATTTGTTTGTAGTATTATAATGTAAAATGAAATTATATACACATTAAAGAAAGTCATCAAATGCCAAGGTGTTTTCTGTGATGTTTCTTCTGAGTGGCGTGTAAGAAGCTTATACATCAGACTTCCCCTGTGCTATATCTGATGTAGAGGAACTTCAAGAAGTCTGTTGCTTGGTGGAAACCACCCAGCAGGTCACTATTACTTTCTGCACAGCCAAAATTCATATTTCTGGAATGTGGGTCAACCTGGAGATTAAAATACTCTTACAGTCCCCCTTAATCCATGCAATCTAGCAGTAGGCATATGGAAAATAAAATATCAGACTACAAATGTCTGGTTTATCTGCATAAAACCATAATAATATGATAAAAGGTAATGCTTCTTTCTGCTCAAGTAATACCTCAAGGATGCCTTTTTAAGCAGCAGAACACTAGTGGATTGATTTGCTTTTCAGTGGCTCCATGTACAAGTTTGGTGTCCAGTCTGACCTTGTCACCAAGGTCATTCTGCAGTCTCTCTGAGATGGGAGACACCTGCAGCAAGTCGTTCTTCCAGTCCTATAGGGAGTGTCTAAGACAGGCAGGATCTAAAAAGTGTCTATGATAGCCAAGCTGTGAGTGTAAGATACACTGCTTAAGCAGTTGTTAATATTTGTCAATTAACTTGCTTGCTAATTCCATATATGTGTATATAAAGATACAAGTTTTCAACAAGATGGCAAAAAGATGCATTATATTTGCAATCTTTAGGTTTCTGAGGGAGATCAATAAAATTGTGCACAGAACATGTGTCCTGGTTTAGGGCAAA
>WAAE01007321.1:0-16389 GCA_013400495.1 Nicator chloris | reverse complement strand
TGAAACCATTACCCCTTGTCCTAATATCTCTTTCAACCTGTTTGTACATTTGGCATCCCCAGAATCCTATGGCAGTTCGTTCTACAGCCTAAGTGTTCCTAAACAAAGTACATTGCTTTGAATAGGAAAAAGGATGTAAATCCTTGCTCCTCTACACAGTCACGTAATGCAAGCAGAACTGAAGCCCAGATCTGGTCACTGAGCTGTTCTAAAAACTAACAAAAAAAGAAAATATTTGAAATAAAACTGAAAACTTTTTATGTAAACCTGTCTTTTATGCTCAGACTCTCATTTTATCATGTAGTGCTGGAATTTAAGTTTTGTAAAAGTTATCAGTTCTAGCACCCCTGCCCCTCCCCTTCTCTTCCCCAGCAATAATCACTAAAAAATAGCAAGAAATAAAATATTTCAGGATTTTTCTCAATGCTGAAAGAAGCTAAGAGTATTATGCTTTAAACTACAATACAAGAAAATTGCCGAAAGGGACTAAGAATTCCATTCTTAGTTTAACAGACAGAAGATATGAAGACTGTGCCACTCTGCTTGCCCTTTAGCAGCAGAAGAAAATTATTACATCTTTGCACACCTCAAAAGTATGTCCTGACCCTATATTTAATAGGCTCCCTTCCCTGAATCTACAAAAAACACATAGGAGGACTTTTATTCATAGAACAAAGGAATCTCTAACCAAATATGCTGTCCCAAGAATCAGTCTCATCACCTATGTCAAAGATCTCCTGTTATGAAAATTTTTGGATGACTGATATGGCTAAAGAGAGAAAACGTAATTTTTCAAGAAATCACAAGCTCAATGCTCTCATTGAAAAATCTAGATTGTTGCTGTATTTGCTGCAGAGATTTGACAAAAGAAAATAAAAGGTCTTTCTAAGGCAAACGGAGATCATACTTATAATCTTTTTGTATCTGTGAAATATAAACATTTTAAAGCCTCTGCACTGGAATTTTATCATCTCAGTTACTCAACTGCAGTTACTGTAAAAACAAGGATAAGCTTTGCTTTATTAACTAGTGTGTTCTTTTCCAGACTAAAACAAAACTGTTTCTTTTGGCATATTGTCACTTTGGTTAATCTCAAACAAGGGAAAATCCTGAAAATAGTCTTAACTGTTCTAATTGACCTGGTTTTGATTTAAGTTCAGGGTTCTCATTTCTCTGCTGGCCCTTCAACACTCTCTTCACCCTGTCCAAGTCAAAGCTCCTCTGCACACCCGTGTGTGTTTTCTTCTCTTTGGTTGTTTTTCACAGTTACAGGCAGTAAAGCTGTCACACTGTAGTGAGGGCTGGGGGTCCCACCATCATTGCTAGAGGACCTCAGTTAGTTCACATCATGTCTGTGAAATTTTGGGGTCCATTAGGCCACCACAAGAACAGACGTGCTACAGGCTTCATTATTATTGGAAATAGAACAGCAAGTAAAAATATAATTTAATGACAGCTACCAATGCAGAGAGTCACAGAAGGTTAGAATGTCTAAAAATAAATACAATGTATTCACACTTAAATTACTAAAATTAAATATCCGAAGCTTTCTATAAGTTCCTTAATAAAAGACTTCTCAAAGTTGTCAAGCTGCTATGCCTGCCACCAAGTCAGAAAGGTCTTCTGGCAGTTCAGAATTAGTCTAGTGAAGTAACTTCTAGTATTTGGGATCTTTTTCCTCCTTCATCTCTTTCCAGTTACCTTGTATTGGTCTCCTTCCAGTTTCTACAAAAATTTGCCCCATTTTCTTGATGCTCTTCTTTTTGGATACTACTTCAAACCTCTGCAAGCATAGCCCTATGATCAGGATGTCAAAATATCTGAATTGTCAAAGTACAGCTGAAAAGATAACAGATTTTTGTGGCTAAAAAAATGAACCAGTCAAAAGTAGCCATGAAAATTATTTTGGTCAAAATTTGAAAACAAGGTCAGATTCCATTTAAGTTCAAAACCAATTAAACTAAAGAGAAGATAGGAAGCTGCTGTTTTCCAAACATGTCTGTGTGCCTGTATAGCCTATGACCCTTGGCCACTTTAATGAGGCTCAGGTCAGGTCTGTAATACAAAATTTTGCTGGAGCAGCTCTGTTGATGAGGAAGGTGGTAAAGTGTGATGTGTGATTGACAGAACAGTGCTGGTGAAATTGCTGGTGTAAGCACAGTCTTATTGGAAAATCTGCGCTTTTACTGAGGCTTCCTTTTATTCTGAGGAGTGTGGGGGGAGGAAGAAGGAGAGCAGAGTGATTAAATGATTCCAAGCAAAACACAACTTTATTCATATAAAATGCTTTTGTATTAGGAAGGCTTTGCTGCTAAAACATATCAGTGATTAGAATCAGCCAGTCAGTTGTAACATGTCACACTGGCACCCCAAATCTTTATATTGGTGCCAGGGTAGGATAAGTAGGTGTCATACAAAGAGTCTGCATTTACAAAGGAGTCTCTGATACCCCTTTTCTAAGTGAAAGTATGGCTAACAGAAAAGAAAGAATCACACTGTTACTGAAGAGGCATCCCAGATTTTAAACTGGAAATGAAGCACCCCCTCATTTGGCACCCAGAGATCACAGAAGTCTGTGATCACTGAAGAATCTTTAAAAAGCTGAAAAGTAATAGAAGTGGGAGAAGATCCTAATATGTTCTTGATTGATACATATAAACCTTCTTAAAGTAATGATGCAATCAGGTTGTTTTAATCTGGGCACCAAGTGCCTGAAGAAAAGTTGTGGCTCATTTAGAACCACCAACTCTATTGGGTAATTACTTTATATAGTTTTTAAAAGCTGCACATTAGCTACATGACAGATCAGAGTTGTTTTGGTCTATTGAGTAATTATTTAATTAGGCCACATTTTAAAAACTGTTTATCTCCCATATAATGGTTGGAACCAACTCCTTCTGGTTTATTTTGTAATTATTTAATGAGGCCAAAGGTATGCATTGCAAAAAATCCTATCCAAGCATAGTACTACTCTGTGCTTCAGGGGAAATGGAATAAAAAAAAAGTTCTAAGGTGTTTTAATAAGAGTTTACTACATGCAGGGAGCAAATGTCTTTAATTGGTAACATTATAAGAATTGAAACAAGGAGGACAGAAAGGCTAGAGCCTTTGGGCAGAAGGGCCAATGCAAAAGTCTAAAAATTAATAAGAAGGAAAACATTAGCAACTTTTGTTAGACCAGCTATTCAAAGGTAAAAGTGGAAAGCAGCCAAGAGTCACCTTTTTTAATCTAGCCAAGGGAAAATGAATCAGGGATACAAGATATTCTGGCAAGGTAAAAATGAATCAGAGTTCTTAATTAAGCAGAGATAAAAGATCAAAGCAGAAGCATGGTCTAAGGAAACTTTGTTTCTCTGTAAAAAAATCAGCCTGGATTAGCAGGGAATGATGATCCAACATAATTTTTTAACGAGGGAGATCTACATACAAGATATGACCCTATCAACACTGAAGTCAGTGCCACAACTTCTAGTCCTTTGAATGAGAGAAAATCTGAATGTGTATCACTTCAAAAATTAATCATATTTTTCAAGGGGCCTTCTAGCTATGGAAAATACTATTCCAAAGCATGCTTAAAAAACTTAAGAAAACCTGTTTTGGTGGTAAATACATGAATGAATGTGTATTTTGGTAAGATACTATTAATCATACTATTCTTAAAAAGACATCAGAATAGTATGGAAAGAGAGCTGCAAAAGCTCTTTTAATGAATTTTTGTACATACAGGAGACTTTTACAACATTCTTGCCAACCAACCACAGATATGTGATTAAATTTATGAATGCTGGATTCATGGGGTGATGGTGTTTTTAAAGAAACCCAAAAGAGAGAAGGGATATAGAAATTGGGGAGATAAGGGAAAATACAAGACAGCAGCAGCATTTACCCATAGCATCCCATTGTAAGGACTGATATTGTTCAGATGCCATTGCATGATTTTTGTAAGTGGAAAAGGTACAAAAATTTTAGGCAGAACAATGTCAAAGTAAAAGCAGTGGAATGGCAATAGTGATCCTGTTGCTATAGCTGTTATGTCCAACCTTGCTTTATTGAAATAGCAATAGAATTTCCAATCAAAAGGTGAGACTTATTTCTGTAGATGCAATATGCGAGACCTTTGCCTTTAATCCGTTCAGAATTATGGCAATTTAACAAATGCTGCCCATCAGTAGAGCTTCAGGAACAGTCAGTGTGCACACTGTGAGTGGTGTCTGGCAGGAGGTCTGAATCTGTTCAAGGGAGACTTATTTTATGCTGCATTATCTCAAAACCAGGAAGAGATTTTGAACATTCATAGCAGCTCCATGCTTCCCTAGCAGTGCCATGGGTCTGAGCCAGTCAGCTCCTGAATTACTTGGGAAAACTTACTTGGCTTCTGAAGATGAGTGAGTCACAGAGCTCAGAGGCAGAAGGTTTTTAAATCCACAAGGCATCATGAGCTTATCATACTTGAACTCCCATAAACTATTTTCATCCAGTTGGTGTGTATGGGGACCAAAGTTTATTGTTTGTCTATATCTTACACAGTTGAAGCCTCAAGGAAAAAAAAAAAAAAAATAAAGAGAGAAAAAAGAAGGAAATAGGCAAAAGCTCGTGATGCCCAAACTGCTGCTAATCTGGATTTATGTGGAATCTGAGCCATTCATATTAATTCTTCTATCTACTCCACTCCTCAGCTCAGTGGCTACCTAAAAGGATATAGTTAACAGTTTTAAAAATTCCCCAGACCTCAGTTCCTGAAAGTGTAATGTTTCTGGACAGAAGTCAAAAAATTGCCTTTCTTGGCTTCATCTCAGGAGGTCCTTCAGACATTCTTTCTACTATATTCTCTGATTTTTTCCAGACTATTGTCTCATGCCAGAATCCCCTCTGAGCTTTGTAAAAAAGTACATAGGGAAAAAACCCTATGTACTTCACTTGACTTTATTTTTCCTTCTTTTGGTCTCTGGGTATTGGGGCATATTTCTCTTTCCAAGGAAAAATCTGCTTAAGAGTCTAAGAGTAAAAAAGTTCAAGGAGTTTCACTGTTTCCCTCACAGCATTCTTTGTGACAATGTGCAGAGGAAGTGAGGCACGAATGGGGACAGGATAAAGGATTGGATGGTGATTTTTAAGTTGAGCATTTTAGGTAGCTGGTTCCTTAAAATCTTGAGAATCCCTGAGGTCTGTGCCTCCTCAGAGGACCTCAATCCATAGCTCTCTAATTGAGTGTGTCATGGCAGGACACCCACTCTACTTAAGGCATTTAGAAGTGATGCTGAGTTGGCTGAACAGTGGGATAAAATAGAGGGCTCCAGAGAGACGAGTAACCTTGCACAGAATACATATTGTGCATCTTCCTAAGTTTTTGTTGCTTAAAGAAACAAGTCACTTAACCCTCTTCCTTCTGAGTCAGTGGCTCAATACTAAAAGGAAGGGACAAAAGGGTCTAGATAGGACTTGAGTCAACACAAGCTGAATCAAACTTAGGGCTCACCTTCCATGCTTTTGGCTGCTTCCTGTTCCTTGTGTCTCTGGTATAAATGAGAGTTAATCTCTGTGTGCCATAAGTAAATGCCATGGGCTGGAGGTGTTAAACCCCCTTCAAAACATTAAAGCAATATGTATCTGGTAAGAAGCTCAAATGTGGTTTTTGCTTCATCTGGAAAAAGAAATGGCTTGACATAGTTTACCTTTCACTCAATTTTAGCTACTTTTAACCTCTCTAATAAAAGACATTGATATGAACTTTATGGTATTTTACTTGGATTCATCCCATTTGAGAACTGTACAAGTGCAAAAAATACGTTTGAAAATATGAAGTAGATTCTTTTAATACAAACAAATAACTCTGAGAGCCTCTGTTTATTTGTATGTACAATTTGAGAAAGGAAAGAAAATTCTTTTTGGGCAGTTCTTATGGCAGTCTGTCGTATGCCAAGTTTTAAATGTTGATGCCAAGTATATTTTTATATGTCAGTTTTAAATCTTCAATAAATATTATTTCTATTTGATTATTAACATAAACCGAACTGTAGAACCAAAAGGATTCTGCAGGGAAGCTCATCAGTCCCTTCAGCCCTGACAGTGTCTGCCAGAGGGAGACCTTGGTTCCAGCACTGCCATGGTTCTCAATTGTGGCAAAACAGGATAATATGCATGAAAATCATCATGGATTTATAGAGATCATGTCATTTTCTAACAAAAAATGCCTAAATCATGCTTCAGGAAACCCTCCAAAACTCCTATTTAGTGCTCTGAATTTTATTTCCAGCATAGCTGATTGCCAGATATTTGTGCATGAATTAAATTTTATTGCCTTATTATACATGACTGATTTATGTAGAGGCATTTGTGTAACAATGAGCAAACCATTAGAAGGTTTTAAGGCTTTGGTTCACTGCAGGGAAAATTTCTGCAGTTTCAATCTCGCTATTGGTTTGGAGTTCCCAAGAATGGGCTTTCTCATCACATTTTCCCCAGCATTTCCTAGTAATAAACCTGGCTAAAGCAACACGCTTGCGCTCAGTCAAGATTTACAGAGGTTTCTCAGAAGTGCTGTGGTTGCCATTCTGGAGTAGTGGAATTTCCTTTGCTCGTAAAAGGGAATTTTAGGGCAATGACAGCTTGATTCAATACATCTGTAATGCCGTAATTTTTCTCTCTGAGGGGTGCAGTGGAGCATTTTTCAAGCTAGGGAAGGGAAAAAGTTGATGGAAGCAGATGTCTCCTTGCTCTCCACGTTGGTTTTGTGTCGCCAGGGATTTACAGATTGGTGGAAATGGACGATGCCATTTTCCTTTGCACTGGGAGCCTGGAAAAGGGACAGGGACTGGACAATGGGCAGAGGCTGAGGAAGCCCAAGTCCAGACAGGTGAAAGGGGGCTTGCCAAGACACCCCATGGGATGGTGACTCCCCATGGGGGTCAGCTGGGGGCTGTTGAGGCTCCCTGGCACTGCAGTCAGTGTCTGTCTGGGCCCAAGCCAGGAGCAGGACAGCCTCAGTCCTGGGCTCTGGGGACAGGGACAGGATGTCAGATGTGTGGGCAGAGAGCACAGGAGAGCCTGGGGTTCCAGCACAGGGACTGACAGCTTTCAGGGGGGTAAAAGGGTGTCTTGGGCTATGGCTGTAGCAAAAGGAGCCTGGAGGGCTGTCCAGGGGCAGGGAGGCTTATCAGTCCCTTCAGCCCTGACAATGTTTTCCAGAGGGAAACCTTGGTACCAGCACTGCCATGACTGCAAAGTTGAAAACTGACCAAGTGCTGTGTAAGTGGCATGCAGCTGCAGCAAAACCCTCAGGACAAATGCCCTGGAAGGTGGGCAGAGACAGAACTGCATCTCATCCCACAGGCTGGGTCCTGCACATCACCATGGTGGCTGTTCTTGGGGTGAACTCAGTGTGCTGAACTGGCACCACGACACTGGCAGAGCTCAGCTGGAGGGTGGACACAAGGTCCCTTGTCCCCAAGAGACTGAGGAGGCAAGGTGGGAGCTGGGCACACACACAAGCCTCTGGAAAGCATCCGAGGCTGAAAAGGAAGGTGGTTTTGGAGCATCTGTCTGTTGGGTGTGACAACCCTTTGCTGCACGTCTTTTCTGGATCACTTTCTTGGACTTCACTGCCTACGTTTCACCCAGCTTCCATTTCAGGCACCAAGTAGGCGCTCTGGAACTCATCTTTCAGTCCTCTCTCCATAACAGAGCTCCAAAAAAAGGCAGTGACAATACACAAAACCCACCAACCTGCTGGGAAGTGGTGCTCAATATGTGTTTCCGTGTGTTTGGATATTTTGAGCACAAAACCAAACTTTTGTTTTGTGTTTTCTCAATTGTTGCCACTCATATAAAAGTGACAAAATGAATGCTGACTTAAAGAAACCACAGTCTCTGATTCAAGAATCTCTAATGTCAGAAAGTTATTATTTTGGGGCTCTGATGAAGAGCAGAAAAATGTTCTCTTTTCTCCTGCAATTGTGTCATGTCATTTAGGAAGCTTCTCTGAACAGCCTTTTTTTTTAATGGGAAATTAAGGACAGCACAAAACTTTTAAAAAGTTTTTCTACATATTAATGTAAAGTTATTGGTTCTCTAGAAAGTATGGTTAGTTTGGCTTTAGTTCTGAAGATCTGAAGATAACTGAACCGGATTTGCTCAGGTTAACTCCAAAGCTGGGGCTGGGTGAGGGGACACTGTAGGTAGCTGAAGTTCAAAATCAGCTACACAGAATTTGTGTTGTCTCTTGACTGCAAAGTGCCCTGAGGATTTCATGGACTTTGCCAATGCAAAACACAGACCTCTGATGTAGCCCTTTATGCAGTTCAGATTTGCCCTCAGTCTTGCACCTCACAAACTCATATCACTGAGGGGATGGAAACCTTAGATTTAAAGCCTAGGAATAAACAAAGAGATTATCTAACCCTCCATCCTCCATTTAGAAAGAAGTACAATTACTTCTGTGTTAAAGATGTGATTCTTCCCACAGAACACCAGATGCTTATAGATTTCAATTATTATTAACAATATTGGCCTGAATTCTCAAAATTCTCATGTTATGAGTCCATCCATGAGACATAATGGGGCTGCATGATATGCAGATTTCACCCAGCATCTCTGGTAGCCAGAAAATTCAAATTGTGTTACTTTCTGCCAGTCCTCTGGGTTGTTTTTCATATGAAATATATAAAGAAAATGCCAATGCTCAGTATCATAACATATTTTGTTTTCTACTCTAAATACCTTTCTTTCAGATGGCAGTTCAGATTAGATTATAACATGCAAAAGGTTTGATCCTGCATACTAGTGATTTGTGTTGTATTTAAACGTTCACTTTATTAGGGATGTAGATGTATCTCCTTCTATCCAAAATTTAAGAAGAAAAATTCCAACCCTGATATCCTGGAGTTTAATTATTCCTTCTCTTTTTTTTTCTTTAATTTTTCTATTTTTTTCCTGTTTTCTTTCTTTTTTTCTTTCTTTTTTTTTTTTTTTTTTTTAATTTCTCCCTGCACCTATGGCTTTCTATCAGTATGGATTGTTAAGACCAATACGTAATCTCTCTCTTTTGTCTCAGAAGGAGCAGAGGAGTTCTGAACAGCTAACTAGTCTCATAAATTCTCAGCAACACCCCCCTGCCCATTAGTCTTTCCAAGGGTGTTGATTTTTGCACAGATTAATGCAGGATATCGTGGTATTTGCTTTTGATGCATGATATACAAAGGATCTGTTGGGTTTCTTGGTTTGATTTTAAGATAGTCACACATTTCTTGTTTGGATATCCATAATTTCAAAATATGAAAAGCGTCTGAGGAAATTTCTGCAGTCTTCTCTTTCACAGAGGGGAAGTAGAGACACGAAGAAAGATACAGGAAAAAAATACTTTTTTTTCCCCCTGGCTCACACAGGTTTAGCTGAAGGCTTTAATTGTTCCTAAGCAATTATGCTATGGCTTTATTGCCTGGGCCAAGACATTTACAGTTAGTTTTCTCTTATCAGACATATACAATTTCAAATCCTAACTTGTAAAATGGCCTTGTGTACATGCTTGTCTAATTTGTTTGCCTCAGAGCTGAGCTCTGTTGATGGGTTTTAGGTTCTGTGTCCCTTAGGGATGTGAAGATATGACTCAGTCCTTGGTGCTACAGTTTGTCTGAATGTGACTGAAAACTCAAACAAATGACCATTTTCTTTTAGAAAAGAAAAGCAGAAGGCATGTAAATAAAAGCAAAGAATTTTCATTCATAAATAGTGGTAAATGCTTGTCAAAAGTTTATCATGGTCCAAAAATAGACATGTCTGTTCTTTCATGTATGTTCAACATTTTCACCAGCTTCCCAACATATTTGGAATTAATCAGGGTACAGTCACTAACCCAGAAGCTTTTCTCTTCAGAATATTATTTAAGTTCATCTATTAGTCTTTTCCTTACAAAATGGGAACATGCTTTAATCATAATAGTTTATAAAATTACTTCCCTTGAGGAAACAAACTCTTTAATGTTAACCTTAATAAAACGATTATTGGATTGTTTGCAGTGCAAATTAGACTTGAGTATGAATTGTCCAATCTAGAGTGATTTCCTTTACTCTAATCAAAAATATGGTATCCATGATGTCCTTATCATTCTCAATACAGGTGTTCAACCCTTTGCAGAATAAATCTGCCCAAATATGTTAGAGTTACATCTGGTAAAAGGAAGGCAAAATATGGTTAACACAGTATAAAATTACTGAAGAATAATTTTCACAGAAAAATTCTGCTTATTCTTACATTGCAGATTCTGAGAATTTAACTGATGAAACTGGAAATCAGGCAGGACCACTGAATGTCCTGCTTGACCTCTGGCATACCATTTTGCCTAGTTGCTCCTGACTGGAAAATGAGAAATCGTGTGGGGTTTTGTGCTTATTTTCATGTCACATTTTTATTTGAAGGTTTAAAGGGAGAGAATATGTAATTTCCTTTGAGATTTTATTCTGATAATGCATACTTCTCACTCTCAAAATCTACTTCCTGTTGTTTTGAAGAGAGTTGACCTTCCTTCCAGCCATTATTTCTTGCTATTCCTTAAATGACAGAGCCCATATTTGCACTATTAAAATCTGTCATTCAAGTCACCTTTAAATCTGATGTCTGATTAATTAATCAATCAAATAGAGGTCTGTAATATCTGAATTTTAAGGTATTTTGTCTATAACTTGAGGTTTTATTGTGTATCAGTCATATGCATTCACCATAAGCACAAAGAGCCTTTATGCTTTTCAGGAATTAAACTGCATCCAGATTTTGCACTCACACTTAAAAATGGCTATTGAAAAATATGAAGTGTGCTACCAAAAAAGGATGCCACCAAAAATAGTGGCACTTAAGCCAAGCAACTATATTATAAAATTTTCCCTTTTTGAATTCTTCTGAAATCACTGGAAACTGTCACTATGTTCCTTGAGATGTGTTCTTTATTCATACTGCTTGCTTTTTTTTTTTTCTTTCCCAAATGAAAGCTTAGAGATAACCTACTGTTGCATACCAAACACAGATCTTTTCGTGATAAAAGATTTTTTGCATTTTCTGGTTATCTAATTATTTGATCATCTTTTAAATGGTTTAACATGTATTTTCATGCCCTGTTTTTGCCCCTTTGCTAGAAACAAGTTCAAGAGGAAACCTCCCTGACAATTGGGAAATGCATACTTGGGAAAAACATGGCATTTATTAATATTACATGAAGATATAGATAGATAGATAGATAGATGATAGATAGATAGATAGATAGATAGATAGATAGATAGATAGATAGATATTTTGTCCCATGTAGGTTTAAACCTTTCTTCATTGTTATTGATGATATTTAACACACAGAGAAATGACATTTTCTTCAACAACCAGTGACTGTTGAAATTGGACCCAATGTAAGTTAACAGGAGTGAGATTTCTCCTGTCAGTGCAAGGAGAGGACTACATGTGTTCAGTCATGCTTGGAGTTTTCTTACACTGTGTCTTTCAGAGAGCTCAGAGGGTTCATTCATGACACAGAGGGACAGAATTCTTGTCAAAGCCACCCCTTTAGACTCGTTAGTCAATCAGGTGCCATGAACCTGCTACATGTTGGGACAGCAGTTACACCAGAGCCTGCAGGATGAACTGGAGGCCATCTGGAGATCTGGGTGAAGTTTCATTAAGTATCTGAAATTTTGGATTCATCATTTAAAGACTGTGAAGATCTCAGAGAAGTTGCTTGGCTGGAGTCAATCAGTTCCTTAGGAAGAAAATGGAGTAAATTTGTTGTCAATTGATGCCAGATTTGACACTGTGAAGTCCAAGCAGTTATAGCAGATTTACCAAGACAAGTATCAACTTTCCATTCCCCTCATGTCTACTGATTTACTGAGTTATTCTGCATGTCTGTGTGTGCACTTTAAAGTCTTTTTAAATATCACTAAATACCATCGTGTATTTAAAGGCAAGATTATGGGCAGATCCTGAAGTACGCAACCTACCCAATTTTGCCTGACTACCATGCACTTTCTCTAACTTATGCGGAATGTTTGAATTTCTATTCACTAAATAATACATTTTTTCCATTTTTCTTTTTTAAATCTTCCCTTTTTAACTCTGATCCATGGTATTTCTTTACCCTTCAGTTTCCTTGGCGTATTTGCTTTCAGGGTGCAGTTTATTTTCCCAGAATAGTGAAGATTCAGACTTCTGACTTCTTTCGCTTCACCTGCCTGTAACAGGGGATTTTCACTCACTATTTTCAGTCTTTAATAGCTGTGGAGACAATCATACCTCCTGCTGAGATGCTGTCCATCTGCCTCTAAGGTATTCTGAGTAATGGAACTGAAAAGTGATGCTCATCATATAACAGCAGTTTGAATGGGCATCAAGAGCTCTGCAATGTGAGCAGACACAAACTTTGAATAAAAAAGACAGGTCTTTCAGCATGTGCTGTTGGTTTCCTTGAATGTTCAATATCAGTCTTTTTTCTCCTAGTTCTGTTTTCCTGCTGAATTCTCACATACTAATCAGAGTGAGAAAGTGTGTCGAAACTTCTAGGAGACTGTAGATCACACCAGGGTCTTCCAGCTTAAGCAGGGTGCTCAGGAGTTCTAATTCTACTTTCTTCTATTCTCATAGTGGGAAATATAGATTATAAGGATGTTGATGTCTTAGCATTTTGCTAAGACGTTATTGATAGTAATAAAATTCCACTTTTTACTGGCCCAAATTTGTCTATTTTCATTGACGAGCAATTCCATTGACAACACTGAAGTTACGTTCTAACAGCAAATTTTTATTGGAGGTTTTTAAAATCATATGTGGGTTTCAGTTCAATGAAAAATATGTAGGAGAAAGAAACACTTGATATCCTGTGGTAAGTCAGTTTATTGAATGGTAATTTCTGTGCTCTTTAGCAATATGGGTTGTGTCAGCCTTCACAGTGTTTGTGCAGCCATCTGAGAGAGCAAAAATGCAGCTTTCTTCCTCCCGGGGCAGCATCATTGGTATGCTAGAGCTGACAGCTCAGCTGCAGATTGTGCTTGGGACAATGTCACTAAACACATTAAGCATCTACCCTTTTCATTAACGGGTTTGAAACAACCTGGAAGCACTGTTGACAAAGCTTATTGCAAATATGTTCCAGAGATGAGAACAGGCATTAGGACTGCTGGAAGTGAGCAGAGCATCGGATCTCTCTAACTATATTACCTGCCTCTACTACTGTTCTGTTCAAACACTTCACAGACTTTCTCATTATTTATCCTCAAAAAGCTCTGTAGTGGCAGCTGTGCCTTTACCTCTCTTTACGTCGGAGGAAGTTAGAGTATAGCCAAACAACTTCCCTAAAGTCGTACAGGAAGTACATAGTGAATAAAGAAGTTAAACGCTAGATTATTGCACTGTTTGTTAGACCTTTCTTCCTTATTAAATAATTCTTGATTTTGTAGATGAAAGTGAAGGAATTATTTACTGTGAAATGTAGTGTAAAATGCAAATTCTAATGCTTTTACATGACTAATCATGACAAAATAGATGTATCTGAGCAATTGCTTAATGAGAGCTGGAATTCAGCAGGAATCATAGCAAGATTTTTCTTGGAAATGCATGTAGGCTGCATAAAAATTGAAATTACTTGTGTGTAAATGATTCCCAGCAATATTCCCTACAACTATCAGAAAACTGGCTCAGTGTGGAGCAGCAAACCCACTACAAGTGAGTAGATTTGAAATGAGTGGATAATGGAAAGCCTTTGCTCTTGGTTTACATTGTGCCACCACAGAAATGTAGTCACTGAGTCTTGTATGTGAAGAACTAAGAGATGTGATGTGGATGGTGGAAAACATTTTGGTATTTACAATTTGTTATTGCATACCAGAGAAACTGTGAGATAGTGAGATTAAGAGTAACCACTTGCCAGATAACATCATACCAAGCATCTTTACTGGGGTTGCACATCTCAATGCTTATCTCAGAACTATCCAGAGAGCTATCCAGGGGACTTGTTTCACAAAATTTCCTCTTCCCTACATTCAGAGTGATTCAGAGACAGAAAAAGTGGGGAGTCTCTGGTTATAGACTTGTCACAAGGCATCCTAATGAAAGATTGGTGAGACAGGCTGCATGAGTCTGGAATAATTTTACATAATCATATACAAAGAATCTTTTGTCATCCTACAGAACAAAACACTCCAAGTTGCTTTGGAAAGCCATGTGATTTCCATTAGATCCAGCCATCTGATTCTTCTCAGGTTGCTATTAATGGCCCCATCTATCATAATCTAGTGTGATATGCAGTTCATCATCATTTCAGTTTATTTCGGTGAGTAGTTTGTTATGGTGGAGTGTTGCTGGAGGGTACACTAGATGGCATTCTTGATAACTGTGCATTCCTCTATACTCTCACTGATGCTCAAATATGGTTTAGGGATTCCTGGAATAATTTCAGCAAGTGTGCTAAATTCCCCATCTGTGGCAGATGCTTAAATGCTACACATACAGTTCTGGCTGTGTGTCACTTTCCTGGATACAGACGAGTGGATAACTGGTGTTTAGGCTTTGACAGCTCGTTAGCTAGTCGTCATGGAATTGCTGGGTTACCTGTTCAGAGACAGGAGTCTCTGCAGAGCAAATCAGACTGCCTCCACTGACTTCAGAGGGAGCAGGCTTCTATATGTTAGCTTTGGATGTGCCCCACTGCCTTTAAAACTTGTACCCCTTGAAAGCTCTCCTGTGCAGAAGCCTGGGGCACACAATTATGATGACCTTCTTCATGATCTTATTGTAACATTCACCGTCTTTTCCCTTGTAATACTTGGCACTAACAAGTTGCATTTAATATTAGATAAAAACTAGCTGGAGGCAAACTCATTTCTGTTTACATTTTAAACTGCAGAGCATTCTTTGGGGATCTGTAAAAATAAAAGCCAACAGGCCTGATGTCCATCTTTTCAAGGCCTTTATCTGCACCATACAAATTAGCATAATCAGTATTTAGAGTTCTTGAAGAAGATAAATCTATTGTATTTACATTTTTGTTAGCAATACAGGAAACTTCATATAAGATTTGTTATCGATAAATATTTATGAATTCAAGATAATGTTTCTATCTGACACATATGTAGCAGTGGGAGGATTTTATGCTGCATTAATGTAAAAGAATGAAGCGCGATCAAAATGTCTGTGTTAGTTTGATTCAAAATGTCTAAGAAGGAAGTAATCTGTCAGTCAAGAATTATTACTCGCTGGAGGGATATTTATCAATCATTCTAACTGAAAAGAAAATCAAAGAGCAGACTCAATCTAAATATTCATCATTACTCTGGCTTTTGAGGTTTCAGATATGATTTCCTGGTCATTGGCAGTTTTTTCGAATAAACCACTACAAGGCACAAGCAAAAGAGTCTGTTGATGAAAGCAGCTTCTTGTGTCTGTTCTTTATAGTCATCAGACTATGATCATCAAGCATGATCTGAAGTTTTGAATCACTGAGCTGAAAAAGATCTTAAACCTTCATCTAGTGCACACACATGGTCTAAACCAGGATGTAGTGTTTTCAATCTCTGACATAACCTCTTCTGACCAGCTTCTAACCAGCTTCTTCTGGTCATCACTCTTTGCATAGCATTTTGAACATATGCTAAAACTAACAAAATAAATGATCTAATCCAGTGAGATATGTAAATATTAAATATGTTGAACATCAACTTGAACATTCAGCTGAGCAAAGTGGGAAAGGAATGCAGAATGTTGCAGTAGTATTTGTTTTTCATTAAAGGAGTTACTTTATACACTATAAAACTATTTTAGTGTTAATATGTTGTATACAATCCTTTAAACTTATGTTCTTCCTAAATTTACCAAGTCTGCTATTTGATTATCCCTGTTATTAATATTCCATTTGCACCTATTTAAACACACTCTTAAAATAAGTTCAGTCACACTGTCACGTGTGTAACTACTTCAGCCAAGCAGCTTGGTGAGCACCAAAAATTAGTCACAAATTGACAAATAATGTCATCTGGAGTTCTATTTGTGTAACTGTGTCATATTTGTCTTAATACACAGGGCTAAACCTTTCCCTGCACTTCCTTTTGCCTGTGGATTTTAGACTTCAGAGTAAGTTGGAGGGGAAAAAACATGAAAACTTTGACAAAACTTCCCAGATTGTTTTAGTGTCATAATTTACTGAGTGATCTGTTTTAACAGAAAATGGTTAATCCAGCAAATTTAACTGTTTTTAAATACATACAAGTATGCTCTGAATGTTCTATTTTGTGCAGTATTTGAAATTACTCATCCACTGACACACTTGAGTCAAAGGTTGATGGTGATTTATTCGCATGTGCCTGGGGGCATCCTGTCTGTGTGCCATGCTTAGCACAACCCTGCTGCAGTAATAAGCAGCAGTTCCAA
>WAAE01007320.1:0-12551 GCA_013400495.1 Nicator chloris | reverse complement strand
ATTTTAATAATTCTTCATGATCTATGACCAGATTATGTCGATTTTATCTATTCTTCCTAATTACACCTACAAAAAAATGGAAATGTAATGGTGGCTGGAATTGTAGTAGCATTAGGGTGTGGTTTCCCTTAAGAAGGCAAACCAGTAAATTGTTTTTGCCTAAGGGCTGAAATTCCCCTCACCCCTCCTTCCTCTTCTGTTCTCTTTCATCCCTTACCTGGTCATATGGCTTTGGCACTTCTCTGACTGCAAGGAAAGACAATACCCCTCACCAGACTGGAGAGAAACAACCAAGCAGTAAACCCCAAATTTATCATGATGGCAAGAATTCTGCTTGCTTGTTTAGTAAACTCAACGGGCTTATCAAGTTCTCTGAAAACAAGAGAACCTGCACAAGGAAGAGGGAGGAATAATGTCTTCCTCTCTTAGTGCTGAAATGCTGTAAATCAGGTCTGCTGTAACATGAAACTTTAGTTGCTGATTGCAAAACTCACTAGACTGATAAGGAATCAGATTGTTCCACAGGGAGACAGAGAGGAAGATAACCACAAAGGTCACAAACCTCAGGCTCCCCCCTCCAAACATAGCTTATCCTATAACACACATCTAGCTTACTTTTCCCAGGAAACCATTATTTTTCCTAACTCCTATGTCTCTAAAGGATATGGATCAGCACTCTCAAAAAGAGAGAGCAAAGGCTACCTCTCAGCCTAGGAAGAATGCAGAAAGAGGAGAGTGTGGAAAGAGTAACAAGAGCCACCTTAAAAATGGACAGTGCAGGGAGGAAGAGATGAGAGATGGACATATTTTGAAGGCAAGAGAAAAATGGGAAATGAGATTATTAGCAATAACATGCAGTTAAGAAGCTTATGTTTTTCCTTTTAAGACCATCAATTGAATTCTAACCAAGCATCCCTGTTGCTTTCATATGTGAGAAACAAGCTCTTTTGACCTGCATTCACTAAAGAGAAGAAACCCAATCTTGATCATTGGAAAGTAAGGAACAAGCACTCTCCAGTCAGTCATCAGACCAGCTCTATCCATCAGGAAATACAACACAGTCCTGCAGATAGAACTCTTTAAAAGGACTTTGGTCTGCACTCCTTTTTGATCATTTTCATGAAGAACAGAGGGAGATCTGCATCTCTCAGTGCCAGTATCATTTTGACGGGGGGACAGAGAGCAGGAATCTCTCGGTAGTGTTTGGGCTTTGCTCGTTTCTATAGGTCAAAAGGCTTTGATCTGTTGCTTTGGGCTTTTTTCTCCCTCACATACACATCCAATGGAAATTATAATCCTTGGTTTCAGGGCAGAACCATGTGATAAGAGAACTGCACTCTGGTTTTTCAGATACACTGTTGGCATTGAAACACAGGTATTTGTGCATGTATATAAAGTTATATCTATACAGATCTTCATTTCTGTATTATAATCGATTTCAAAATTTTTCAAAGTAAATGATGTAGTATGTCCAAAGATTATTGTAAATGCTAACTGTCCCAGATGCACGTTCCATTACATTTTCTGTACATCAACTCCTGGCACAGTCGGAAGAAAGTTCACATATTTCAGGACTTTCCTGTTTCAATCTTTCAAGTGTCACACTCCTATGGATACCCAAAGCCGCATTTCAAGACATTCATATTTTGTAGCCATTGCTACCACATCTATCAGCAATAAGATCCTCAGGATTCTTATACTCCAACACTCTGAAAGACTATTAGATATAGCACATACCATCAGGAAAATACACCATAGTAAAGAAATCCCTAATTCTTGCAAATACTATATAAGTATCAACTGAATTTTTTATGTTTGAAAAACAAAAAAATCATTCTTAAAACTCAAGGAAAATTAGAATTTACCTACCTTTCTGGTAGAAGAATTTTCGATAATAATATGCACCAAGGTCTACATGTTCAACGATATATCTTTTCACTCTGTCTAGATGTAAAATCAGATTCTCCTTGGGAACTTCCAGAACTGCAACTCCAGCATTTGTGCAATGAGAACTCAGAGTCGACTCAAATGAGGCACTTTCACATCCACTGAAGGAACCTGAATTAGATTTGGAAAGGCTGATCTTCCTTTCCCCTTCCCCACCAATCTCATTACGAAAATAAGGACAACTCATCACTAGCTCATTGCTTTTATCGTCCCCCTGGTCCATATTGAGACTTCCTTTTGAATTCAGGTCTTCAGTGCTGCCCATTGGAGAATTGAAACTTGCAGAATGGGACAAGGGTCCAGAAACAAGTGATGCTACAGCAGCAGCAGATGCACCTGTCGTTGTGTTCCTTCTTTTGATAACGTTATGCCTGTTGATTGCTGCTTCATTTAAATCAAATAAAATACTCTGTACATCATAATGAGCAAAACACTTTGGACAAGTCCAAGGCTTAATACTATCTTCTGACCTGTTATCTTCAAGATCTGAAGACTTCCCAAGTTCCCCCTCACCTTTGGCATTGCGCAGCTTACGAAAAATAGATGAATCTCCAGTCTCTGATTTTGAGCGTCTCTTGAGTGGCTTCTCCCTTTCCTTAAAGAGTCTCAGGTTTTCCCTTTGAGTAATAGGTCCATCAATCACATCTAGAGAGAATCCTGAACCCTTGCTTCCACTGGCAATCAGAAGCTCACCGAGTTTAGTTGAGCCTGGGCTTCTCTGATCAGACTTTTCATCTTTATAGCCCTTCAATAAATCAAAAAAGCTTTCCCCTGAAGTTCCCTGCTTGTCTATGGAAGATGTGCTGCCATACTCTCTGTGCAGAGATGGTCCAGATTTAAAGGTGGGTGAAATACATTCATCAAAACTATCCACATCAAGCTCACTTATGGTGATGTCGCTGTTGCTGCGCTGTCGTATCCTGCGAAGAGCTTTCCTTGGGGAACTGGGATAGCCATCGGGTGTAAGAAACCTGGAGTCCAGATTCTCAGATTGTCTGGTCTTGTTTTTAAGTGTGCTCTGGATGCTCTTTAACATCACAGAATCACCAGCATTCAGGTTAACAGAGCTTCCCTGACTCCCAGGACTGCTTTTAGAAGACATGCTGTCAAGACAACTTGATGTTTCAATATCTTGACTAGATCTGCTTGTCTCCTTGATGTTCTCCTTCCTTGGGGGCCAATCAGCAATCCTTGCCCTGACCCCCATTTTAGGGACTCCAGGGGTAGAGGTAACGTGATGGGAACTCTCATTGCGAGGAGGTCCAACTGGCGCCATGACTGCAGATCCTAAGCTGCCATTCTGTGACCTAAAGCGCCTCATGTAGAAATCATCCGAGTGGACTTTTGAGGTGCCATCTGTTCCGACTGATACCCCGGTGGCAACGGCCCTTTCCGTCTGAGACCGCTTCAAGCTGGTCATGGTCTTTCAGTATGTTCAACCTTAGTAAGTTCCAAGAAAAAACACAGTCATTTCTGCTTTTTAAATGCCCAGTTCTCTTCTGGAGAATAGTCTCCAAAATATACAATGGTTGCATGAGATCTTAATCATGGACATTTAAGGACACAGTTAAATGCAGGATGTCTAGAAAATTCAGATATTCAGTAGGTTTTGATAAGCAATCATTTCCTTTAACTTCTGCATTTTAAGAAGTAGCCATGCTCCAATACATTCAAATCGTTTTAACATCACTCATGCTCCAAAATGTCGGAGTTGTAATTGAATCGCTTGTGCTTCTTTTAAACCTAGAACTGAAAAAAAGAGAGAGAAAATCATTAATTCTTTAATACAGAACTTACTTTTTTGGTAACTGACACTATCAAGGTAATTATTACACATTTTAAAATCACATTGATCATCTCAAAAATGCAGCACTGTGTTACATGGTGGTGAGGAGTTCCCTAGCTATTGTTGGGTTGCCTTCTGAAAAAAATAATTCTGCATTCTGATTCCAACAAATACAATTTTTTCCTTCTGAATTGATTAGTGGTACTTTTTAGTTGGGTTACTGAACACTGTTACAAAGCACAAGTAGGGAGCTTCTCAGCTAAGGACACATACAGCATACTTTTCTCCCAGAGAAATTATTTAAGAGCCAGATGAGGACTCCAATTTTTATACCCACTTTACAGAATTTACCATTTACAAGTCATACATCCTTGGTTGCTATTAGGTATTAACACTACCTACTCAACTTTGCCATTAATTTAAATATCTGATAGGTTAACAAAAAAGCCCCAAAGGAAGCTAATTAGCAAAAAGTGTACAAAACTGTAAGAGAGGATGGCTGTCAAGAACATTTATTTTGTGCTTTGCACAGCCTTACTTGCAGATTAGCTGCATAGTCCAGAAAGCATGTATTACCTCTGACCAGAGTTTACAACATATAAAAAGGATAAAGCTAAATAGAAACACATACTTTTAAGTAACTTGATATGAAAAGTTTCATTTACTTCCCTGGCTAATAAAATTTTGTCTACCACAGCTCCTGTATTATTCTAGCTTCACAAAGTCACAGAAGTTAAATGCTTTCCCACACCTCATCAGTACAGAAGTGATTACAAAGCCTTTAGTACACTGCCCTTTGAGGGGCTAAAAAAACATAATCCACAAATACATCCTTGCTGGTAGAAGACAAAAGCATGGGATTGTCAAGATAAAATCATGCATTGCTGTGTACATCCTTTAACACAAAGAAGTTAATAATTTTGAAAGGCTGAACCAATCACACAAAATGTGTCCTTTAAATATTTGCCAAATGTGTGCAGAGATGCTGCTGAACCAGCACTGCATTGACAATACAGTATTGTCTAAAATCAAGGCTTTCTGATGCTTCCAGGGAAACCAGCACTTTCTGCAGTCTCAGAACTACAGTACTTTGCACCACACTAATTAAATACCGAGCCAGGGCACCTTCTGCCTCCAAAGGCAGCATGTTTAAATTTAACTTGCCATATAAAGCATCTCTTTAAAATAGTTGCTCTTAATATAAAGCTCAACACATAAGGAATATTTAAAATGCAGCCTGACTGCATCACATGTAACAAGAACAGTGCGAGTCACCCAGGGTACTACTGTATTTGCACAGCCATTTACATCAACGCAGCTCTTCTTGTAATGCTGCTACAATCTTAGAATCATGGAATGGTTTGAGTTAGAAGGGACCTTAAAGATCATCCAGTTCCAACATCCCTGCTTGTGGCAGGGATGCCACCCAGAAGAGATCAGGTCTTGAACACCTCCAGGAACACATCCACAACTTCTCTGGGCAGGCTGTTCCAGTGCCTCACCACCCTCACAGGAAAGAAGTTTTTACCATTTAATCTAAATCTTTACATTTTTTAGTTTAAAACTGTTCCCCCTTGTGCTATCACTATTTGCTCAGGTAAAAAGTCTCCATCTTTTTTCAAAGCCCTCTTTAAGAACTGGAAGACTGCAATAAGGTCTCCTCACAGCCTTCTATTCTCCAGGCTGAACAATCCCAGCTCCCTCAATCTCTTAGAAGAGTTGCTCAAGCCCTCCTACCACCTTCATGGTCTTTCTCTGGACCTGCTCTAACAGTTCCACGTGTTTCTTGTCCTGAAGAATCCAGACCTGGATACACTACTCCAGGTGGGGTCTAACAAGAACAGAATACAGGGGAGACCAACCTCCCTGGCCCCACTGCATTTGATGCAGACCAGGATATGGTTGGATTTCTGGGCTGCACTTGCAGCATTGTTGACTTCTCTACAGCTTTTTGTCCAGCAGCACCCCTAAGTCCTTCTCCAAACGGCTGCTCTCAAAAAGTTCATCTCCCAGTCTGTACCCATGTCTAGGATTGCCCTGACCCAGGTGCAGCACCTTGCACTCGGATCTGTTGAACCTCATTAGGTTCTCACAGACCCACTCCTTGAGCTTGTCCGTGCCTTCCTAGATGGCATCCCTTCCTTCTGGTGTCAGCTGCAGCACTCAGCTTTGTGCTGTCAATAATACTGCTGAACTAACAGGGCTTTTTCTAGTTAAATAATTAGAATAACTTTAGAAAGGCAGTCTACCCATGCTGCTGTTACAAAACTACTGAATATTCAGCTATAACTTTGTACAATTTTCAAACACTCTTCAGCCTAAGAACTCATCAGGCTGGTGAAACACCTTTGTGCACCACCAGATCAAGGAAGTGAAAACACAAACGCTGTGTGCCATGATCTAACCTAATCTTCTGCCCATACTTTTCAACAGTGCCTATCAAAGAATGTTTAAGCACTATTAACCTGTATGAAACGTCAACACTTCACAGCACTTCCTAAAGATCTATACAGGCTTGCTTTTATAGGCAGGACAGAAGGAATCTAGAACAAAAACTGATAAGGATTTTGGGCAGGAGATCGCCAGGCTAAAAGGGATTGTAAAGGAAAAGTCAAGCTGCGAGTTGAATGCAAAACAAGCAGAAGTACAGGCATCCACTACCACAAGCTCCCCTTCACAATCTGCAGTGGAAGCCAAGATTTGTCCCTCTCTGTTCCCCTTCCACCATCGGTATCTCTGAAAGCAAAGTATACACCTCCTCCCTGCCAAATGCTGTTCTGCCAAAACAGATAACCCAGTAGTACAGGTTTCTCATTAACTTACGGGTGTAAGTTTACACAGCAACTCCAAAAATTCCCAAGCTTGACGTTGACCATAAAAACATCCAAACATCACCAGTTCTCCCTACCTACCCAAATTATATTTTTTCCTTTAAAAATTTTAAGGACAACAATCCTAAGTAAGGATATAGATACACAAATATATCTACAATCATACGAAAAAAATATAACTAAGTGGTCTGTGCAACTCATTCTTGACCTCTGGGATACATGGTTTTGTCATTAGTTACGTGACCACACAGTGCATTTTCCAAAGGAAATTCTCTGCTCCTGACTCAGCTTTACGGATGTCTCACTCTGGGGACCAGCTGTTTCATGTTCTGCAGGTTTTTGCAACTGTCCTCCTTCATCTGCTGTAGCAGCTGGAATACAGGCCATAAATGATTATGGTAATAGTTAATATCATACTATGAGGAAATTAACTCCACCCTTGACTGTGTCTACATGAATTAAATCACTATTAAGTCAAATTTTTGGCGACTGCAACCACCTGTCCATGTTTATTTTTCTAGACCTTCCCAGCCTGGTGTCTAATTTGAGACCTAACAGTCTGATGTAAAAGGTTTAATTAGCTCCAATCAAAATAAAGTGAAAACATTACATTTGACAACATTAAAAATTCCTAAAACAGAGGTCCTGGGTACACTGGTTATCAGCTTTAATGAAAATAAACAACAACAATCTGTACTTTAACCTTTTCTAGTATTCATTATTTGCAAAACACGACAGCATCAGAGAGAGAGCAAATCCCACTTGGTTTAAATGACCACCAGTTACCGTAACAGGTGTTATTTTGAACTGAAAAACATGCCAGAACTTAAATATTAAGCAGCAAAATTGCTAACAGAATATGTAATATATTAAAATTAGTTACAATTACAGGATAGGCAGTATGGTACCTGCTTCTAAAGCCAAGAGCAGCATTTGTGAAGAGTAACAATTGCTACTTGGTTACTATTTCAATATAGAAAAAATACAACTTAAGGTAGAGCTATGAATATCCATGCAAACAGAATACGGTGAGGATAAACTCGCGTAACCACGAAAATGACTTTTCCAATTCAACTTAAGGAGGAGGCCAACAAAATAATCAGATGAACAGCTACATATAAAAAGCTGTAAATGAACACCACATGCAAAAACTACTGAAAGGGTACATGAAAATTTAGTACTGATTATATCAATTCAAAATCTGAATAGAGAGTTAAGAGAATAATCAGAACAACAATTATTTGCTTATCAGATTGCATACAACAATTAGAAAAGCAGTCCAAGTATCTGTTCAAAATGGGTCTGAGATCCTTTGGACAAATTTTATTCTTAGGTTTTTACCAGTACCAGATGACGAAGTATCTAATCTCAGCTGAAAATGAGCACAAACCTATCCTCATTTTTTTGCTATCTATTCATACCTTTTAAAATCACTTCACTGTCTCCTCCAAAGCCAAAGTTTTAGGCGGAGGACAAAGAACTACTCTTATAAAACTTAAAAGGACCATGTAGATGAACTGCAAGATGGTTTTGCAGACTTCATCATTCTTAAAAGACAAGGAAGTCAAGGATCTTGATTTCCTATTTGTCATGCCTGAAGTCAGACACCCTGAAAAATTAAGACCTACTAGTCAAGATTTCCTCTAGAGACCTTTGGAATACAAAGCAGCATATACAAGTAGTTGATCAAGAAGAAGTGTCTTGCTTAAATCAGTTCAGGACAGTAAAACACCCTCAACTACTGCACAGTAATCAGTTTCTATCTTGGATCCAGTTAGACGAAGATAATTCAACAAGTACTTGTTAAGGTGAATGGAGAAAAGGAGTTCATGCCTGACACATTAATTCAGAGACCTCCTATTACAGTTTTTCGTAGCTTTAGTTTATGTGGAATCATGCTCTTTTTCCCTGCAAAGTAGTGACTTTACCCACAACTGAGTCTTACTTGACAAGATTCAGCAATTACTCTTACCTGCTGAGAACAGGATGAGACTCCAGATTCTGGAATCACGGGTGCTAATGATCCTAATAGTCTGATGTTGACAGAGATAGATTTGGAGGCACCAAATTATTCATGATTCCTAACGTACCAAAGGAAAGAGTTCATACTTCACCATCAGCCTTCATTAAAATGTGGCATTTCAAAATTAAAAATTTGGAAATGAGTGAATCAGTTTCAACTTTTAGGAAAGTCTCACTTTTGTCAAGCCTCCATACCACACACCTGCTCCACTCCAAACAGTAAAACATAGTAGAGGGTGGTAAATGCAACCTATTGCCAGGGGTACTTGAAAATCACCGAAACTGTAGGATAAGGAGATCAGAATAACATTTTACAGCAAGAAGTTGTTAAAACCTTCACTGAGATCCTTCTCTGTTCCACAGGGTTTACTAAAATACAGTAAAATTAGGAAATGCAGTGCAATAACACACATTACTGGCAGTAACCCTTGCTAACTTTTCCCAGTGAAAGAAATCACATCAGCATAAGCCCCTGAAAACTAGAAGCTCCTCTAAAACTAGAAAAATAAATGAGAACAAGGAAAAATATTTTATATATGAAAGCTTATCTATTTGTGCCACAAATTCTTACCTGAATTATAATAGATCAAATCCCAGGAGGGAATATTAATTTATCAGCCAATTAAGTTATTATATGTATAAAATAATGTCTAATTGCATAAAATTAATTCCTCAGAGAGGAAAAATTCAATTTAGCCTTTTGAAATATTTTATCTGGTTACCTATTATTAACTTTATCCTTTTCTTCCAAGGATTACTTTCATCACTGTAATTGCAGGAAAGCTAAAAGGTTCATCTTTCTGAGGAAGTTTTTACCAACTGAAAATCTATTTGAAGAACAGTGTTTGGTATTTTACTAACTTACCGGTTTTATTTTTTTTTCTCAAACTTAGCAGAATTGCTGGCTTTGTGCTACCTGAATTTGTGATAACTGTCAGCTCTGCATAGACAATTTCTTTTCCCTCCACTTCATCAATTTGTGTCTACAAAATTTGTCACTGATTCACATATCAGCAAGTCTGTGTTTCTGCCTTTTTCTCTAAATGTTTTCTTGCACCCTAACCATCAGAAGAAAACCTTTGTTCTGAGGACACCGGGTGCCATCTGTTGCAATACACATGATCACCTGCACTGATCTGCTAGGACTTAGCACTGCTTTATTCTTAGCTTCATTCTCTGCTGAAGTAGCTGATGCAAATACACAGGAACCTAGGCAAGGTTACGTTGATTTTAGGGTGTAACAGTAATTAGTGTGAGTCACTACCACCAGCTTCTGCACTCTTGCAGTATGCATCTCTGCAGGGAAAAGCCAAGCTTGCTCTGCTTTCATGGTGGAACATCCAGAGGATGCGCAGTCACTAGAAAAGGGTGCTGAGGTGAGCACATCCACTGTGGCACTTGGCAGAATTTGCTCCCCCAGGTTTCGGGCCCTGGTAACCCTGGTTGTAAACGATCAGCTGGCTCAGAGCACAGTGAACCAGCTGGCCTCCCTGTGCAGAAGACCATGAAGTCACACTCAATAATCATCATCTCCTGCAGTCAGTGGTAAACGCTCATGACATAACAGGATGCTAAATGAAGCATAATAAAAGCTATCAAACTGAGACAGATATAGCAACACAGGGGACACTTATCTCCCACCTGTGCACTTCAGCACATCTTGCTCCAGTATGATTTCCTACTCATTATTCACCAAGCAAATACAACAATATCTCAAGGCCAGAACTGCATGCTCTGTTTTTACATCCATTTCATACGTATTAATCAAGACATGGATATCACAATTCCCAAGTGTACAAGTAACTGTTGCTGAAACAAATACTTTAAAACTCCTTTTAACTGAGACAGAAAGGAAGAGTGAGAAAAGGACTGCATATGGTCATTCCTACTTCAACGCTCATGTTCCATCTTGGTACCACTGTCACTCATCCAGTTAATCAAGTGTAGAGTCCCGTTCCTGGAAGCTAATTTACAGGATCTAAAAGAGATGATGACAAGTCTTACTGTACACTATGCTCAATTCTATTTCTGGAACAAAACTGTTAACAACAATTTACTTTTGAAAGGAGTGCTTGCTCTCTAGGAAACGAGTCTACATCAGTGGCAACACAAGAGCAAATTATTCCAGCTCACAGATACCATCTCTCAAGAGAGCAAATTTTTACCAACTACAAAGCAGTTTGATTTATACTCCTCCCATTTCTTATTTTAAAGAGATCTCTATTTCTCAGTTTGTAGCTGTTGCTATATTGCATCCCCGAGTAATGGTTCCAGAAACAGATTGCTCTTCCTGGTGTGTGGACTCTTATAAAAAGTTGCTTTACTGACAAGTGTCCAAGTTAATCAATGACTAATATCTGATACTGTGACAATCTGACCCATGAAGAGTCACAAACCAAAACCAAAAAAGAAAAACCAGACCAAGAAACAATCTCCCCCAAAACAGGCTGATACTTCCTGGCCTAGGTACAGTTCAGTGTAAGAGCTACAAATTCCAGTAACAAGGATGCCCTTTCCTGAGGTTTGCATCCTTGCTCATACTTGCATAGCACAAAGGCCCATACAAGTCCTTGCTCCTCCTGCATGGCCATGATTTGTTTCCAGCATATTTTTGGTACCAATACAGAGATAGAACCTGGCCTGTGGTCAGGCTTCACCACGTCTCATGACATGACACAAACATCAGAGTTGAGTGAGACCTCAGTCTGGAAGAGGGAGAAAGAGGGTATTTAACCTACTATCTCTAAACTTCCAGTTGCTTCCAAAGACTATGGAGTGCAACTCAAAACGAATTTAATTTTTCTTGTAACAGGTGTTGGACTGTATCACTAATTTGTTAAACGGAATATTAAAAAAATATAGGTCCATAATTTTGCTAGCATTTGAGATCTTTTTCTCAACACCATTAATATTCCTTTATCACTGCAGTTGCTTCTCCCTACATTAATGATTTGGTAAAAGAATTGCAAGAAGCTGTTCTGGTGCCTTCATGAAAGGCATCTAGCTCTCAAACCTCCACAGAGCATTACTTCTCCATAGGCTTGCTGATCATTAAATGTTTAAGGGAGAAACAAAAGCAGCTTTTCAGGACCAAAAGTTAAAATTTACCTAAAATAAATAGGCCTTGTTTCCACAACCCTGATATTATCATCTAGAGAGCCTTTCACATTGACACACATTCCTGAAGATGCTCTTCCAACTATTGCTCCTGCTTTAAAGGTACTGCTGCAGTGCTGGACAGGAGAATTATGAGCAGAGGGATTATTACCAGACATCCACTCCAGAAGTGTTCATCAACTCCTGCCTCACCACCACTCCTTTGCTTAGGTCCCAGGCCTTATGTCCCCTTCAGCAGCCAGTCACCCACAGTCTCCTGTCACTCTAAGTCCAGCTGCTGCCATTGTCAAAAATCACCCTGCATAATCCTTCCTTCTCAACCCTGGGACCCTTTGCCAAGCAGCCTTTTTGGCCCCAGCCTCCAATGGGATAGAACAAACTCCATCAGTTTGGAATTTCAGACCTCAATTTGCTCCCTCAATAAAAGCCATTCGAAAGACAGCTGAGCATCTCATCAAATAAAATATAATTTCTGCAAGTTTCCAATAACTAATACATGTTCAATGAATTTGCTTCCTTATCAGCTAATGTGCAAATAGCAAGTAGACCATTACTTGAATCTATTACAGTTTCTGTATATTAAAAAATTTTTTAAAAAAGGCAACTGGAAGTTCCATAGATAAAATCAAACACTATGTTTGCAAAGTGAAAAACAAGTTTAAACTACTAGTGAAATATAACATTTGAAAGTACACACCCAAGAAAGGGTTTTCCTCCCACAAATAACCTATTAAAAAAGTCAGCTGAACTACCTAAATGGTATTCTTTTGTGACAAAGGCTTTAACACAAAGTTAAAATATTTGCCCCTAAAATATGTTTTGGTTTTGTATGTAGTGATATAGACCAC
>WAAE01007318.1:0-29281 GCA_013400495.1 Nicator chloris | reverse complement strand
TAAAAGAAAAACTCTAAAATAAGTATTACTGCAGAGGGTAGTGCAGTATGATGAAAGAATGATGAAAAATGAAATGCATGCAGAAAGGAAGAACTCCCAACACTTAGGAGGAGTGCTTTCAAACACAGACCTACAAAGAATGGACAACTCATTGGCTCATATCCCCATACAGATAAGCTGACAACAAAGAGAGGGACTTGAAAATGGCAGAAAATAAACATACAAAATTCAAAGGTCATTTCTGTTGAGAGAAATATTCAAAATTTGAAGAATTCAACAAAATCTGTAGTTTCCCTGTCATATTTTCTTCACACCTTTTTGATCCTGTAATATTGCAGAGCATTTTCAGGACTGTAAATAACAGAGATGTAGAGAAGGGATTATTCTAGCAAACTTGTCCGACACATATTATCACAGATGTCTGCTCTCAAGTAACTGGCTTATATCAGGTTGTGGTATGACTGCCCTTCAGGTAAAAAGTGTAGATGGGATTTTTCTTGTCCTTTACAGTTCAGCTTTAACCCAGCTGCAGCTTCTGTGGATGTGCCAGGAGTAGCAGCAAACACTGTATGCACTAATGTTGGTAGAAACCCTGAGGAGGCAATGCCCTGCTGAAATTGAAACAGGAGGCTTGCCATGCAGAGTGCATTGGAACAGGAAAGCAAACCCTGTCAACACAGGAAAAATAGGATAAGGCAAAGCACTGTAACTTTGAAGTCTTGCTTACACAATGGCCTGTGGATTTCTTTGCTTGAACAACTGCTTTTCCTCTTAACTGTGATATTTATCAATGCAGGAGTTGTACTATCAGCTTTTGCAATATCATTTCACACTCCACCTCTTTCCCTCTAGCCAGCAGCATGTCCCTACATTCATCTCTACAATATAGCTTGGAACCAAGACATAAACATGATTTCTACCAATACTATGGACTGCACAATACATCACAAATGAACAAACTATTGTCAACACTAGGAACTATCACTATATTTATGGTGACATCTGTATATATCAAATGGGCAATTAAAATAATTTGCTATTTAAATAAATCAACATATTTTCTTTTCCTTGTTTCTTCTCTGAATATCCAGTCCATTTCTAACACATGGAGGGGTTTGGAAGTGAGGAGGTTGTTTAAAAAAGAAGAAGAAAACAATTCTGCACTTTCCCTCATAGCTCAAAGGAGCTGTGAATAAAATCTATCTTTCACTGCCTTTTCAAGAATCTCCCATGCTTTCTGACTCCATCAGGTAAGTTTCACACATACCTTTGTGGGTAAGACATCATATGTTTCATCTCCTGTCCTCAACATGGTGCTGGCATGGTTTGGTACTATCACTTATGCAATGCTCTGATCTCCTATCTGCTTGATTAGAAGTACACCGTTCGTCTCAGACTGAACCAATAATCTTACAAGAGATTCTACAAGACCAAATGCAAAGTCAGCTGGCTATATTTTCCAATGAAGTAACTCAGTTATGCTGTCAGAAATTTGGTTCAACACAATATATCACAGAACAACATATTTTATTATGGTGTAACTCACAAGCAGCCTGTGATCCTCTGCTATCTACACACCTCATGCAACAAAGATTTTACATATGGCAAAAAGAGTTCAGCTTCTCTGCTGCCTTCAGCAGGGTTTATAACATATGAAAATTGTAATATGCACTTCTGGATGAAATATCCCTTCAAACGGTCTGACAGAGAGGTGCCTTGATGTGACAGACTGGTTTTACCCATGCCTGCAGGGCACACATTAGCCACTTTCCTTCTAGCAGTAAGTAAACAGCCAGCCTTCTTGCATGGCCTCCAAAGTAAGGTTCTTTGCAGTCTTGTTTGCACTGACAGCTGCTATTTACATACCTTTTAGAACTGCAATGAATCTTGCTCTCCATATAAGTCAATAGGCCTGAAAGAGTTCTAAATCAGGGAATAATATTTCTTGCAAATAAGCCTAGAGTATTTAAAATAATCCTAAATAAGACAGCATGATTATTTCTCAAAATAACAGAAGAATGGATTGACTGGAAAGCTGGATTTCAGTTTGTCCAGATGTATGCAACAGAATCACTTTTGTCTTCTTACAGCTGTTAAAAAGTTATCCATCTTAGTTTTCACCATGGAAAATTACCAAACTCAGAGCTAGTCATGAATGACACTAGAGTCAATTTAATAGAGACAAAAATATGTCTGAGAGAAAACCGATTTGGAGACAGAAATGATTTATAATGCTCTTTCCCCAGTTTCGGCTCTTCTTTCTACTACAGTCACTTTAAGATCAAGTATCTGTAATCTGGCATGCAGCTAAAAGAGGCTTCCATGGCCTGTTTGAAAAGACAGAAGTGTTCATGTATTAGAACAAAAGAATTTGAATAGGTCTCCTAATATGAAATAAGTACTTACATATTTTCTTTTTCTACCACACATGACCAACATTACTGGAACCTTTTCCAAACTGAGCAGAAAAAAAAGGCAGTCTTTCCTATATGCTCAAACAATCCCTGTGTTCCTTCTAGCATACAACAAACCCCATAAAGCCAAAAGACAAAAGATAGCAAAACAATATTTGGGTTATTTTTTCCCACAGAAGTTACCTATTTTACCAAAAATTCTTCTGTGAAAGCAAAGCAGCATTTAACAAGTAAAATAATGCTATAGAGGAGAGATGTTCACCTGTCATCTTCTCCATCGCCTTCCTCTGCACCAAACTATTCTTGATTTCCAGCCTTAGTCCATTTGTCTCAATTTAGGACAGTTTAATCATCTATTTGCCAATTCTACAGCAGAGTTCTAAAATACCACTGCAAAACAGCATGCTTGGATCATCACAGTAAATTATTCCCATGGTGGCATTTACAAGTGAAAATTGAAATAACATTTTAAGTGCTTTTCCCCCTTTTTTTCTTTGATGTAAGTGTTCTGCTGCGTGGAAGCACTGCCAGAATCAGCACGGGGTGGAGTCCTCCATTGAGCAGAGACCAGATTATGGGAGAGGTAACAAAAGAATTCAGTCCCATGATAAATTAAATCCTTGGCCTTTCTTCTCAAAGAGTCAACAAGGATCTCAGCTAAAGCCAAATATAGTAGCAATTTTTCTCTGTGACACAAATCCATCTTCATTGTGATCTGGACCAAGACAATCTAAATGGCTTTAAGTTAGCTACAAACTTAACACTTTAAAAGAAAAGAAGTCAAACTGACATGAAAAAGGTCAAAAAAAATAAAGAATTACAATACAGACCCTGCAAGAAAAAGCCTAATCTCTGGAGTACATGAAAGCTCATCAGCTTCTCCATTGACTTGGAAAGAACCTGAACAACAAAGTGGGTTAGAAATTGACAAGCACCTTTTGTAAATACATGAGGATGTTGCTAATATGTAAGTAGCACTAAAACTGGTGCATTGTGGGGGAAAAATGTTATGCTACAGCAGTGTGTCATACTTGAAAATGACACTTGAAATGACCATGTTCTTCCTCTTTTAATATATAAACTGAGTGTGTACTTCTGTACTGGAATCCATCCACACTATCCCAGGAATGACTCCTCCTTTGGGAAATATCATTCTGACATATCATTTACTCATATCCTTGCTTGTTTGAGAAAGCAATCAAGATCCATTGGTCTCTAATATCTTTTTTTTTACTGGAAAAGTGGGTTTTCTACCAGCAAAGTCATTGCTTTGACAAACTGTGTAGAGCAGCCAATGGAGGGTGGAGAGTATGCAAACTACACCTCTCCCAGTTGAAGAATGTGAGCAAAAGAACGACAGAGACCATGATAAAAGTTGATCGTGTGAGTAAAAAGGGCAAACCACTACCACATGCATGATGAAAAGTCAGGAAAGATGTTGTCCAAAACATTACTCCCGGGAGAGATGAGATCACACTAAGCGGGGGAGGAGGGTATGTACAGGATGTTGTTTTGTAACTGTCTAGTGTTTTCCAGAGTAAAAGTGATTGTGGCTTGGCTAAACCCAAGTTTCTCGCCTACCCGCTGCTTTATCCCTAAAGACTAGAAACAAGAGCTCCACCACCAGGTAGGCTCTCTGGAAATGCATCCAAGCAACACGGTGCTGGGAATGCCTCTTGTCAGTGAAGTCTGTGTCAGACCCAACCTCCTGGTCAAGATGGAACTGACTGCCCAGGAGTTGTAGCACTGCCTCACAGCCCTGAGGGATAGAACTAGACTGACCAATACCCAAAACTCAGTGGCTCAATCAAACTGATTTGGTCATAAAACATTCACTCTCACATTAAGGAAAGGACTTCACTGTAATATTCTGCTTCCAAGCTAGGTCTACATTCAAAGAAAGTTAACTGTTCTTTCCTGAGGAACTGACAGCCTAGCAATTATGTCACTCTAAGGGTCAGGAGAGTTTGTTATATAATATTTCAAGTGCTCCGTAATTTGCTAGATTCTTTATTTATGCTAAATTGCTTTTGTAGGAGCAGAGCTTTAGACGAGATTTTAGTAATTTTTAACTTTTCTGGCAGTAAATTAATCCAAGCTGCACTTAGAGGCCCTGCTCCTTCCTTTACTGACTTCTCATCTCTCATGTACTATCCACTCTCCTGGAAATTCTATTATCTTAATCTCAGGGTATTCATTTCATTTGCCAGTATTGCTTTCCTTATCTTTTACACTCTTGACTTCACTATGTAATCGTTAACATTTCTCCTCCGCATTTAATGTTTGATTCCATGGCTGTACCTCCTTCTTGCTTTGCATTATTTTTCCTAGTTCTCTGTTTCATAAGGCCTTCTAGTCTGTTAGTTTTTGCAGAGTCAGCTTCTTTAGAGGATTGAGCCTCTGTTTCCATTACTGTCAGCGATAAGCTCTGGAGTTCTGTTCAGACTACTGAGTATTGATGCTAACTATCCTTTTATTCTATATACTTTGTTTATCCCTTCAAATATTTTATTCCATCTTGTCAACTGCTCTGTCCTGCTACTGAACTTTCCTCTGGAACAATGTAGTACTTTTGTTTCTTTAATTTTTTATCTCACTGTTGACATAATAATAAGACTAAGTTCTAAAAGCTAGCACTCTTGTACCTATTTTTATTAATGTTTTGTTGTAGTTTAGGAATGATACTCTCCAATTTAGTGTTCCCACTGAAACCACTCCATACTATGCAGCACTGCTCACTCCTCCTTCCCACTGTCCCTACTTTGAGGTAGACTCGACAGGAAAATTGGAGGCACCAAAGGTAAAAATCACAGGTTGAGATAAGAAAAATACAGTGGAAACAGCAGTGGGATAAGAAAATGAAGAGTAACAGTAACAATAACAAAAGAGCACAAGAGAGGCGATTGATTCTCATGCAAATGCTCACCACTATTACCAAGGGGAATCAAAAAATAGCTGGCCCTCTATACCCTGACTTGGAAGGGACTCCCTCCACCATCCCCAGAAAATGAGGTGAGATGCTACAGAACCTCTGGATCCTGGCCATGTCCCCTCCTGGTTACTGTAAACATTAACCCTGTCCTGGCCAGAACCAGTATGTGGTTCTACATGACATTGTTAGACATGGTTTTTACTTCAGTTAGAAAATCACAACACCAAAGTGAAACAATGATCAGTTGAAACAAATTTCACATCACTTGTTTTATACTCAAATCCATTACCTTGCCTTGTATGAGAGAAATAACCCTCTGAAAGCTCCCTATTCCCTGATTTTCCAGGTTTTCTTGTTTCTACACATTCTCTGATATTGTAATGAATTAAAACCACTGTAGGCTTTGTAGCTAGGTTTTGGAATTCAGCAAACTTGGACAGCTACACAGCAGGATTTCATATTTCTGCCTTTCTGTTTCCTACCCCAATCTCCTATAAAGTATACAGTACTAAAATGTATTTTCCTTGTGAAAACTATTCCTTGCTGTCTTTATTTTAGGGTTCTGTCTATGTCTGTTACTTTTCATCTGCAAAGACTTGCATCTATCTGTGTCTGCATGCCATTTCTGTTTCTCTGTTTGCTATTGATGCAATTTTGGTAATTACCCCATGGGAGGAAGTTGTATAATTTTGGTTTTACAAACTGCAATAAAGAACTTTCCTGAACAAAGGTGTTTGGAGCAGAAGGTGTCTTGCTTTTTTCATAATTTACTATATAAATTTGTTACTATTAAGCAAATTACTCCAAATTACAATGCACTTTCAGTTAAAACTGCTCTGATGATTAATCTAATGATTAATTGCTGTGATAACAAGAGCTCTGAGAAAGTTATTTTGTTTTCTTATACGCCATGCACAAAACAACTTTTAACACAGTCATACAGTGCTTATCAATGGTTAAAAGTATCTTCTAAGTCTATTAAGGTGACTGATTCCTTAGGTTCCCAGGAAGTTTTCAGAGGCCCTGCACAGAATATGTGTGAGTTTCACTACACTCCCAGCATTGACCCAGGGACCAAACCCAGCCTAAGGATGGGACAAAAGTATCTGGTGTCCTGTGTTCAGCTCTCGTGGCTCCACACGGGTTGGAAATTAAATGTCACTTAGCTGAGGCATCGACTTCAGTGAGGCCGCAGGAGCATCAAGCAAACCAAGCTGTTTGTTATCCATGTGACTTCCCAAGAGCACAAAGAATGGGACCAAATGTTTTGCTAGCAAGATGGATCCGAAAGCAAATTATCAAGACACACAGAGTGCATATAAGGACACTGTGCCTTGAAGAACGGTACCTTCCACATCATTAAGACCACACCATGCATGTAATCACCTAAAGAGGTGGATGAAACAGGACAAAGGGTTCACACAATTATTAACTAATCCATATTAGTTAATCCATATGCATATCTTTTAATATGCATATCTTATTATGCATATGCATATCTTTTAATCCGTATGCATTTCTTTTTTGTCTATGTCTGGACTCATTGCAAATCCAAAGCATACAGTTGTCCAACATAAAATACAATTAAAAACCATCACAACTTATCTGCTGATCTGACCTAGTCAGTTGAAGGCAATTTTATAGTGTCATAATCATAATTTAGATTTATAACTGAATATATTTAGTAGACTGTTCTTTTGGGGACAGTTACAATAGACAGCCAAGACCAAATATTTGATGAGATTTTATGACCACAACAGCTTGTAAAAAAAGTACAGGCTGCAGCCTCAGAGTCATGCAGTAGTAGACAAAGGTGAAGGCTTTTCTGACATCCAAGTCAAAGAAGAATGCAACTCCCTTGGTCAGTTAGCAGATATACCCAAACTGGAGGAAGGGCTGATGAGGAGCAGTGCATTTTCCCATAACAGAAAACAGCTTCCAAACCCATTATCAGCTGTAAGCTGTATTTTCAGTTCCCACCAAGGTCATAGAGGAGAGCAGTGACTCTATGTGGAGGCTTTTAGTCCTTTTCAGACTTTGGTAGTGGAGGAGAGAGAGAGAAGAGTAGCACAGAACATCAAGTGGATTCCTACCTATTGTCTTTTCTCTCAACATGCACAAATAAACTTTTATTCTTAGAGTGCCCCTTTATGCCTAATCAATAGAAACCCTTTTTTTTGTTAATGGGGGAGGAAGAGTGTGTGGGGTCTGAGTGAACAAAGAGCAGGGTACATTCAGACATACTAAGCTGGAAGGTCACACACCGTATGCCACCAAATGAGAGTGGCATTGCTGGAGATAAATCAGCATCATACCTCAGAGATTTTTTCCACACCATGACATATCCCTGAATTAATGTAGTTAACTTTTTGACATGAGAGGATACTTGAAAATGAGAAAATTTAATTGTATAGCTAAAACATATACAATTTTGCTTTTACTCATTAATGGTAACATAGTTTTTACGTCTGTGGAATTGGCAAGACTATCTTGCCTATGAATGCAAGATTAAAGTTTTCACAATCTCTTTTGTAAAAGAAAAACATATACCAAGAATTAAGCTCAGAGACATTAAAGAGAGATGATTTTCCATTGGGAGCTGAAATGAAACTATCATTACAAGTTCATTAGATTTGGAAGTGGCATAAACAAAGATTCCAAACATTTATTATGATAGTGTTAGTAATGTTCATTACCCTCTGTTGTAAATAGCTATGAAGACAGGTTTTTAGCCAGCTAGATGCACAGAACATCAGTGGCTTTCGGTCAAAGAGGTCAGTCAA
This sequence comes from Nicator chloris, assembly GCA_013400495.1. Classification (NCBI taxonomy): domain Eukaryota; kingdom Metazoa; phylum Chordata; class Aves; order Passeriformes; family Pycnonotidae; genus Nicator; species Nicator chloris. Next base: position 21,152 of record WAAE01007318.1, on the reverse strand, counting down.
AAGCACTGCTTTGCATTAACATGGCTCATAGGCTACCCCAATTTCTGTTCCAGCTGCCCAGAGTTCCCGCTCTGCTGTGGCAGCTACCAGTAAGAGCACCAGTACAGCATCATAGCAACCCTTGTTTTCACATCAGTTTGCAATTCTTGAAGACTTGCTTCATCCTTCTCTGGAAAAATTCCCTAGCAAGAAGTGAAGCCAATTGTTCTGCTTACCAGTCACATCATCACATAAAGCAGGAGAGGGAGTCATATTTGGTAGCAAATTATTGCCAGAGATATGACCAGCAAAGGGACTGAAGACATGGGCCTGCAGTTCTCAGTGACATTATATCTTTGCTAATCTGCATTTACCTCCCACTGACATGAACAGATTTTTGTCTGCAAGAGTGGTATTCTGTCATTCTACATTTATGAGGCCATGAGATGCTGTAGATTTTTGGTGCCTTGCTTGATAAAAAGAGAGTTTGCAAACAAAATCTCTTTTTGGATCTTACAACATATTGTGCATTTTTCTCTTTCATCTCTGGACTGAAATTTCTAAAGAAATTAAATGAGCAGGGCAAAGCAAATCAGCAGAGCCTAATGTGACCATTAGTGTATCAACAGTAGTATGTGCATTGATGAACCTGTCACTCAGAAATTAGACCAGACATGATTCTCTTATCAAAGAAAAAATCTCTCATGAGAGAAAGTCAAGCCTGAATACTCAACTGACTTTCCCAAGATGGGATTCTCCTCCTCTCAAAACAACCATGTCATTTCTGTCTGTGCTGGAGAACCCTCTCATATAATGCCACATCAAGTGTCATTAGTTTGCATTACTGGATCCAACCAGTCCAGCATCAGATTCCCTGGTAAGTTCCAGCGTGTGTGACTTCCTGCCTTGCAATTTGCTGAAAGAGAACATTAAGGCATCTTTTCCATATGTATAAGGAGTGCTCTAAGTTCATTTACAGTTCCATGACTGAACTGTCATCCAGTGCAACCTAAAGGCTTAAAGCATTTCCTGGAGAGCTGTATTCCTTAATCAAGCACTGGGTTATTGTACCAGCAGATTGCTTAACATTTCAGATAATCTTTCATCTAAACTTAACATCACTATATTTATTACACTTTCTTCACAGGAATTTTGTAAAGCTTAATTAATATTTGTAAGTCTTCTTGATTAGATAACCGTCCCTGATAAAATGCAAAGTATTATCACATGTATTAAAACTGCTTCACAAATTTATAGCTATATCTAAAAAGTAGGGTTGGAACCGTGTTAGGGCACTCTTGTTATCTTGTCAAGGGAAGATAGATTCCTCGCACAACTAATAAAACAACTAATAAAATGTGATGAACCTTTCTGCTCATATGTCATAAAGATTGATGCCATATTTTAAAATGTGGAAATAATTCCTTTTTTTTTTTTTAGTTCACAGCTTGTTTAGGGCAAGGCAACGCTTTTCACCAGTTAGAATAGAAAATCAACTTTTATTCATAAAGTTCAAAAGATGATCTTCTCCAGCTTAGTGGAATTTCACCCTTGTTAGATCCTGCTTTTTACTTCAGTGTTTGAAGTCCTGCACAAAGTCAAAAGATGAGGTGTGACATGTAGGAAAAAATGTAATGGGCTTTAGCTGTTCATGCTGGTCAAATGCTGTCTTGGGCATATTGACCAAAAAACGAGAGGCTTTGATTCTTACTGAAGTAAGAAAGATGATCATCAAAACCTCTACCTTCCAGAGAGTGGCCTTGGCCTGTTCAGCACACTGCCTTGGAGAGTCCCCTGGGAAACAACCCATAGAAATGAAGGAAGACTGAAAATACTTTAAGAAGGAAATCTGGAAAAGACATGGAAGCAGGCCATACTTATATGCTGAAAGACAAACTGGTGAGGAAGAAGAACGGCCTGCCTGAACAGGGAGCTTTTGCTGAAAGTCAAAGAAAAAAAGGCATTTATGACCTTTGGAAGAAGAGGCAGGTGACTCAGGAAGTGTACAATAATGCCATTAGGCCATGCTGAGAGAAAATTAGAAGGGAACAAGCTCAGCTAAAACTCCATCCAGCCACTGCTGTGAAAGGTAATAAAATTTTTTTTATATAAATACATTGACAACAAAAAGATGGCCAAGGAAAAATCTCCATCCTTTATTGGACATGGAGAGGAACACTCAGGAAGGGTGAGGAAAAAGCTGAGATACTTAATGCCTTTTTTGCCTCAATCTTTAACAGAAAGGCTGGTGATCCTCAGGGCAACAGGCCTCCTGAGCCTCTTGACAGGGATAGGGAGCAGAATGAATTGCCCATAAACCAGGAGGGAGTAGTCAGTAACCTGCTGCATCACTGAAACACCTACAGCTCTCATAGGCTGGACAGGACTTGCCTGAGGGTACTGAGGGAGCTGGCAGAAAAGTTTGCCAAGCCACTCTCCATCCTTTATCATGAGTCCTGGCTAACTAGGCAGGTCCCAGTTGATTGGAGGTTGGCTATTGTGATGACCATCCAAAAGAAGGGACAGAAGGTTCCAAGGATCTACAGGCTTTTCATCCCAACCTCATTGTTAGGGAACAGATCATCTGAAATGCCATGATGCAGCACATACAGAACAACCAGGGGATCAGGCCTCAGCACAGGTTTAGGAGGGGCAGGTCCTGCTTGACCAAGATGATCTCTTTTGGTGACCAGGTGACCCTCCTGGTGGGTGAGGGAAAGGCCGTGGATGTTGTCTATCTGGACTTCAGTAAAGCCACTGACACTGTTTCCCATGGCACTCTCCTGGAAAAGCTGGCTTGGACAGATGCACTGTTCACTAGATTAAAATCTTGTGGGAGGGCAGGGCCCAGAGAGAGGTGATAAATGGATATAAATCCATAAATTAGTCACAAGTGGTGTTCCCCAGAGCTTAGTCCTAAGCCCAGCCCTGTTTAATATCTTCATTGATCATCTAGACAAAGGATGGAGCACAGCCTCAGCCAGTTTGCAGGTGACACCAAGTTGGCTGGGAGCGTTGATCTGCTGGAGGGCAGGAAGGCTCTGCAGAGGGTTCTGGACAGGCTGAGGCTAGTGATGTGAACTTCAAAGCCAAGTCCTGGGTCCTATCCTTGGATCACAACAACCCCAGGCAGCACCAGAGGCTAGAGAGCCACCTGGTGGAAAAGGACCTGGGGGTGCTGGTGACAGCAGCTGAACATGAGCCAGGGTGTGCCCAGGTGGCCAAGAGGGCCAGTGGCATCCTGGCCTGGATCAGCAATAGTGCTGATAGCAGAACTAGGGCAGTGATTGTCCCCCTGTACTGGTGAGGGTACACATCAAGTGCTGTGTACAGCTTTAGGCCCCACAGAACAAGACATTGAGGTGCTGGAGAGAGTCCAGAGAAGGACTGGAGCTGGTGAAGGGTCTGAAGCACAAGTCCTGTGAGGAGCAGCTGAGGGAGCTGGGAGTACTTCACTTGGAGAAAAGAAGGCTCGGGGGGACCTTATCACTCTGCACAACTGCCTGAAAGAAGGTTATAGCCTGGTGAGGTTCAGTCTCTTCTCCAGGCAACCAGTGGCAAAACAAGAGGAAATTACCTCAAGCTGTCCCAAGGGAGATCCAGGTTGGACATCAGGATGAATTTCTTCAGAGAAAGGGTTGTATTGGAATGGGCTGCCTCAGGGAGACGGTGGAGTCACCACCTCTGGAAGTGTTCAACCAACAATTGGATATGACAATTAGTGCTGTCTATGATGGTGCCTCTGAACACACCAGGCTGTGTTCAACCAAAGATTGGGCTCGATGATTGCTGATGACCATCTTAGCCTCCATGCAGAGGGGAGAAGCACCTAGTGAAGTTAACTGATGGGAGTCTGAGTTCCTGTTTTACCTGTATAAGGGCCAAATAAGGTTGCGAGAACAGGAAAAAACTGCATTGTCAATTCCTAGCAGGCACTCCATAAGATTCTCAATAGCAAGATTATCCAAAGACATGTGAATACACATAATCCAGTGTGTCCATCCAGTGTGATGGGTGCAGTCAATAAGTAACAATCTTGCTGCTCTGTAGGCACATTGCAATAGTGCCAACAAGTTCCCCATTTTGCAGTTTGAGAAAGTACTGGAAAATCAACTTACAAACACTGGGTAGCCATATATGCAACTACTTCTGAGTACTGTTGTGGCTTGAAACTTAGTAGTATTTAATCATAATATAACAAAACTTTTAATCATCATTTTTGATTGGGGTAGAAGTTAAGGACAAGGAAAGGAAAAAAGTAAGACGGTAAGGCAAAAGTAAGGAGAAGGTAAGGTAACTCTACTTACAGCTGTAAGAATTCAAGGGCCCTAAGTAACCCAAACAAAATTGTATGGTTGTTCTCATATTTTCTTTCATAGTGTAAGCAACCCGTAAGTTTTTATCAAGAATCCAGTACATTATCATTTTCTCAAAATCACAGCTCAGGAAGAATCTTAGTTTATGGCTTACAAGAGGGGCATTCAGCCCCTACCTTAAACACTCAGCTGGTATGCCCAAGAAATTACAGATTACTTTCTAAAGAATTTAAGCAGATAGAATCTCTCTCTACAGGCCTCCAAAGACACTCCTTGATGGGAAAGATTTCCTGGAAGTCTGTCCTGATGTGGTTGAAATGAAGCCACAGGTTAGGCGACCTGGACACAACGTGAAGGTTCTCATGCAGAAGTTTAAAAAATGCCTAAATGTCTCTTACATCTAAAAGTTCAAGGTCCAAGGGGAAAGCATGGGGCATTTTATGATGCATCAAGTCATGACTTTTAAGTTACTCTCATTATTTTTGAAATCTGTTTATTTAACATCCAGAAGTACTGCATAAGCTCTTGGATAAATATTTCAGCTCTCAAGTATGGCCCATCACGTCTTTCTCTTTAAATGAAGACTGAGCAGTTCCTTTGCTTGATGACATTAATGTCAAGTGAGCAAAAGGCTGTCTAAGAGTAAAAGGGCCTGACCACATGCTTCCATGCACTCTCAAAGCCAGAAGGGAATTCGGTGTGTTTGGATGAGCTGCAGTGTGTTTGGTGGCTGATGTTTATGGCCTGTGCTGTGTTGAGAAACAAATTGTGAGTTAAACACAGAGGAATTTTCTTCTGTAACATCAGTGTTGATAATAGGGATTTCAACACTGCCATGTGGCAGCTCACTGTGAACATGTGAAAACACAAACACAAGCATGTCAGGCTTTGCAAAAAACCTTGAGCAGGGATTTTATTTTCTTTTTTAAAAGTCAGTGAACTTACAGGTGCATCTCAATCACTTTTGAGAGTGCCCCTGCCACTCTGATCCTCTCCAGTACCAGCAGCAGTTTTGTGTCTTTTGCCTGCCTTGGTCACAATGCCCCATGGAACAAGGGCCTAGATTTTCCCCATTTTATGATGTTAAAAATGGACTGTCACAAGGCCATCTGGTATATTCTTTGAAAGGAATTTGGAACATATTGTTTACTGGATGTTAACAGCTACTTGAAATTGAACTTTTTCTGTGTGTATACATTACCATCCTCCAATCCCACAGGAATTATACACAAATATCCAGTTCTTGTGATGGAAAACATGACAGGGTGCATTTGGCAAGAATTTTTCATTTAGAACTGATTTCCTTGCCAGGAGGTTTCAAGGCTCATGCAGCATTGTTCGTATGGCACCTACCCTTCTGCAAACCATCAGTGTGGCTGAAAAAGCTTCCTGATTACATCACTTCTTTTCATTTTCATACCATTTAGTAAAAGTTTTCTCTGGTGGGAAAAAGGTAAGATTGTTCACCTCAGCGCCATTAAACTTTGTCACACAACCTCCCATCCCTGTTGAAATACATTTATTTGAAAAACTCAGATGTAATAAGAGGAAGAACGGCCCAAAGCAGTGATTTTTGGCCTTTTCCATTTCTGGATCTTCAAAGTTTCTGCAGAAAAGATGGGAGACATGTATGGCAAACATAAGCTAAGCAAAGCCTTGATTTCATTAACTGTCTTTCACAGAATCCTCATAAAGAAATACTGTCCTAAATCATTAATCACAGAGCTTTACTCATCTAACATTTTTCTCTATAAAGCCAGAAAGTTAGTCCTGTGCAGGATTACTGCCCATGATTTGGCCCATGTGGCCTTTGCAGGTAGGTATTAGCAAAATCATATCATGTAATAAAAGAAAAGACATCTTCTCTTCAAAGAGACATTTGTCCATATGGCCTCAACCTCAGGAGTATCTCAGAGTCTGTAGGCTGTGAATGTATGCTATATATACATGTGGTCTACTCATTTTTATCAGTGGAGAATTAAAGAGCAAAGGAATACATTTCCATGTGTTTTTAGAAACTTAATTCCAAAAGAATTAGAAGCACACCAGAAATTTTCACTTGACAGTGGAGAAAAACTTCACAAGATGTGGCGTGAAGCAAGATGCTCACCCACCACAGAATGTATTTGTCCAGTTGTGAGCTGGACATTCTGTCCAGAAGGATAACAGTGAGAGGCAGTATCAAAAGCTTTGATGAAATCCAAAAAGATTATATCAGCTAGCTTTCCTAGACCAACTGCATGTGTTATCTTGTCATAAAACAAAATCAGGTTTGACAAGCAGGACTTTCCTCTCATGAAGCTTTCCCGGCTGTGACCAATGACTGTGTTGTTCTCCAGGTGCTTTTCAATATCTCCCAGAATAGTCTTTTCCATGATTTTATTAGGCACTAAAATAAGGCTGATAGGTCCATAGTTTCCAGGGTCCCCCTTCTTCCCCTTCATGAAGATCAGGACAAGAATCCCCAGTCAGTTGGAACCTCTCCAGATTCCCAAGATGGCTCAAAAATCAATCCTCAAGAGAGGCTTTGTGATTAGCCAGCTCTTTGAGGACATGGTACCCTTCAATGCCCTGAGGGACAGTGGCCCACAGGTGACTGAAGCTGCAGCAGGGACACCCCCATGGGACTGCAGCCCTCAGGGGACCCACACCATAGCAGAGACATCTCTGTGGAACCAAAGAGCCCAGGTGTTCTGCAAGACAAGGAGACACCTGAGAGACTATGACCACCAAGAACCTACATGAAAGACACTAAGAAACAGTGAAAAAAAAAAAAAAAAAAACCAAAACAAGCCCAAATAAAAACAGTGAAGAAGCAAACAGCAGCAAAGTATTAAGACATAAACAGCAGCAGAGGAAATGCTGTAAGAAGCAAAGTGCAACCGAACAAAATCAATAAGTGAAGAGCACAGCAGAAAAACCAGTTATGCACGCAGTCTCCTATGTCACCTATCATCTGACCAGATTAAATGGACAGGTTGAGTTCAACCCCAACAAATACAGGGGAAGTCAAGCCTGGGAAAGAGGGATGGGAGAGTTTTTAACGCATGATTTTTTTATTGCTGATTTTCTCTTTTTTTTCCTTTCTAGCCATATCAGTGTTCAGAAGTTGATGTGAACTAGACATTGATTAAGTAAAAATGCCCTGAGAAGCAATGTTTTCCCAATACTGATTCTTGGGTGCTCTGGACAATAAGGTGTGTGCTTCCACAGGGCAGGTCAGCCCAGTAAAGGTCCCATTTCTCCGTGTGGGAGCACATATCTCTCTCCATAAACACTGAACAGGAACCACAGCGCCTGACTCCCATCAGGTGTCCCAGCCAACAGTTCCCTTTAACTACTCCAACATAAAAAATCATACAGAGCTTATTAATCAGCCCAGCCCAAAGCTAAAGGACTCTTGCAAAATATTCATTATTAAATTTGGAAGGAAAGAGGAACAGGGAGTTATATTTGGTAATAAAGAACTGATGCCCAATAATAAATATATATATATACGTTAGTATGAATACTATCAAACACAGAGTTAGGTGTTTGTCACATTTCAGATTTGGTTTTAGCATTCAATTCTTCTTTCACCATGGTCAGTAGTAAAATATGTTTTTATTTCCATTGGAGGTGAATAGAGCCATTAAGTGCAGTTGAATTTTTAGGCCATATGGTCTCTCTCCTTGTAGGTTTCTTCATTTTGCAGGTATTTGTTTCTGTTTTGTGTTTGTATTTACATATTCTTGGCCCTTTTAGTGCCCTAAGGAGACATTTATAAATGGTCATAACACAGTAACCCACAAAATTATAGCCCTATAAATTATTCCCTTAGGCATTAAAAGAGCCTGGGAAAATACAAACACAGACAGACTCAAAACTTTTATTTAACAAAATTTACACCATATTGATAGTGGTGAAAAAAAATTCAAAAAGTGAAAAACTACTTGTCTTATGGACATGTCATTTGGTGTGTAACTTACAAGACACACAAGAACAAACTAGGCCTTCCATCATTTCTCTACCAGACCCTAGCTGGAGTTTTTCTAACATGAGTGTTGCCAAATGACAGTGTACTTACTTATCACGTCATTTCCAAAGTGAAATACTTAAAAGCCAAGAAATTAATAAAGGGCATCTGAAATCTTAGACTTTTCACATAGAAGAAAGGAAATACATTAATGGCCTCTCTTGCAATGGTACCCCAGAATATTGAACTCATTGGTACTTTTGTTCTCAGGGCTCTTCTCTAAGACAAGGGCATGATGTTTTAAATCAGTGGGAAATCAAGGCATGAAACAGATTTGGAAAGATGCCCAACTTTGTAGAACTAGTAGAAACGTGCGACCACTCTCAATTTCCACACCAAGAGGGCTCCCTGCAGTCCCTAAGGCTGTATTCACAGCCCAAAGGAGTGCAAGCAGGATGGTGATGAACACACTTGCCTGTTTGGGTTGCCCATGGAGGCCTCTAAAAGCAGAGCATAGATAGCTCAGATATGTACAACCACACCATTATGCAACAGCTTAGGACAGTCCCAGCCCCCATTCTTTGGTGATCCACTCAACAAAAGCCTCACAACCAGCGCGCACAATGTCTACCATGTGATGATGATGATGATGTGGTAAGGACAAGGGTATTGTGGATGCAAAGCATTTTGATACACCACTGAGTGACCCAAAAACCTGGCAACTGAACTTGAGCATGTGACCAGACACTGCCTCAGTCACACACTGAGAAATAAGAAGCTGCATGAAAAACTAAGTGGAAGCCCAGGAAAGCTATGACAAAAGTAACTTGCTGATTGCCCTTAGTTTCAACTGCAGCCACTTCCCAGAACTTTCCCAGCATGCCCTACCTTACTTAGCCTGTCAGCTTTGGGAAGATCCCCAAAGAAGGTGGTGTGGCCATGAATAGTCTAATTTTAAGGTCTAGTTAACAGATACTAGTTTCTTCACAAGAAGATTCAGACTAGAGATGCAGTGGCAGAACAATTTGAACTAAAGTTTGCAGAAGACAAATGTCTCCACATTAATCCCAGAAACAGTAACAGCAAGAAAAGGCCTTTGTCAGTTGTTTCCAAATGTTTTTCTGACCTCTTATTCCCAGAGATTATGAATTTCAGATGGTGATATTGGAATGCCAAATATATTATAACTCAAATAATTGGTGCCCTGGGGACCCACCTCTCTCTGGGAGACTGAAATCATCAATCGACTGTGTTGCAGGTCCTGGTTTTGGAAAACAATAATATGAAACCAAGCTGTGGGGAAAGAATATTAGATTTCACCATCAATATTTTATGTACAAAATTCATGGTTATGCATTATTTTTCTTGCTGCAGTACTACTATCATAAGATTTGAGGATGTGTTTTTTTCACTTCTCCTTCCAAAAGGGATGAAAAGTGGGCAAGAAACTATGTTTTTCAGTAGGGTGAGCTACTAGGAAGAGAGAGTACATCTGCTGGAGATACAAATGGAGCTGTCTGTCCACCTGCATTTATGGGAGACTCTTCAGAGTAGTATCCTGAGGTGAGTTAGCTCTGCACGATCTGCAAAGAAACAGTCCCAGCTCATGCCAGGCATGAAATAAGGCCCAGAATGGCAAAGGAAAGATATATCACAGTTTCTCAGAGAGGAGGCTTTGGGCAGAGCAAGGAGAAAATAAGCTGCTAAGGAGCAGGCCCCTGCAAAATACACTTTCCCGCTAAAGTACTGTGCACAGACTTTTATTGGGGCATAACAAAAAATTCCAATTTGGTGTTTTTCCAGAAAGTACTGATAAACTGTTCCTGCCCACAAAAGATTTCTATAAGCAAGCGGGAGAGTGTTCCATTCAGGCTTATTGGATGTTTTCGGCTATATTCGCAGAAGGACTGGTACAGTTTGCTGGCCCTGAGGCCAACATCCATGCACAGTGCACGCCACATGCTTCCCCTTCCCTATCCACCCATGAAAAAGGAATAGAAGAATCCAAACCAGCTCCTGGGAATGGTTCCTGGAAGGTCTTACAGCTGGGTCTCCTCTGTGAGCATACCAGCTGGTTTGCGCCTCAGCCAGGAACTGTGAGAGCTGTTTTATTAGTACAGCTAAACATCTCATTAATATATCTGTAGCGACTTAGAGCAAACTTGGACTAAACGAAGGTAAACCAGATCTACTTAAGACCTTGATGCTTGCAGTCCTAGTGCTGTCCTCAGAGGAAAATAAAAAAATCCCCCTAACTGTCCCATAAAACACTTCTCTGAGTCTAAAGCAGAATTCCATTTTCCAGTTCATTTTGTTTCTAACAGCAAACAATTTTAAAACTCACGGTTTTACATTCACAGAAATGAAAGGTTATTGGCATCATAAATTTTACCACATTAATGCTTATAAACCTGCTTCCATATTGAGTGCAGGTTGTGCACAAGTACCAATATCCATTCTACTGGATATTTTTATAAAATCAGTTACTTCAACAAACATGAATGATCAACATTTGATAGCTGAGAGCTAATTTTTATTTTTAAGTGTATGTTCAGTAAAATTCACGGATATAAGATGTGATTTACTATATACTGTAGATTAATGGCTTTAAACAACCACTTATATTGCAGAGGTCCCATAACAAAACAAATCAACAACTGTCTGGAACTTGAAAAACACACATTATTAATTTGAAACTTGTATAGAAAAGTTAAATTATATATTAAGTAATATAATTAAATTAAAACCCAGAATTCAGAACTTCTCAGAACAGAACTCAATTTATATTTATTATGATAAATGAAGTTATCATACTCTTTAAAACATTATTTGTTATTATTAGTGCCATTGTTACTATATGTGTCAACAGCCCAATTTATATTATGCAAAATGAAATTTGAAGACAATAAATTCCGCAAGGAGATTTCATTTAAAATGTTGGATATTCTTATGCTTCATAAATTCTTACAGGGGACCAGATCATGCTAGCAGATGCAGAAAATATCAGCATTTTACTGGAAGAATATGAACACACATATAAAAATTGATTTATCTCCAGGAAATGAACTTCATTTAGGGGTTACAACAGAGATCCAGTTGTGTGAATTTAAACATTTCTAACTTGAGTTTTCTGCTTTCTAGCAGGTTTTTCACTAGCAGCACAAGTATGCATTTCAGTTCTACATCTTCATTCTAAATTTAACTGAATCTCTTTTGAACACCATTTAATTTATTCTCCATGTAGAGTTGGAAGTTGGAGAGCCAAAGGCACTTTTTCTACAAGGGGCAGATGTGAAAGGCATCATTTCGCAAGCTGGCCAAACCAGCCACAGGCAGCAAAGGTAAGTAAATACAACATTGCCCTTTGTGCTTTTACCTATAGGTTACCTTAGCTGTCCCAGGCTGATGAGCACTCAGCTTCAGGAGGAATGTAAAACATTGCTGTGGGCTCTCCACCAGCCTGCCAGAGGAATCTGACAGTTGGCTGCTGAGAAGAGGTGAGAGCTAGACTGCACGTGCTAGATGTCCCAACCAGTGTCGTGGCTTCAGGGAAAACCATTCTTGAAGACTGTCCCTAGGAAGTGGCTTCTTTTCATTTAGAAGTTATTACTCACCAAAACATAGGATCCATTTTATGTAAAAAATTGTTTCTTATGTTCTGGTATAATTTTAAGATGATACTGTCATTCATTCCTGGCAATGGTTTTGCTGAGGAAGACAGCAATTATGTACAGAAATCTAATACTAACTTTTACCTCAGTTTAGAAAATATAAAACTTAATCATTTGGAACTGCTGAGTCCCCAGATACTATGGGCAATACAAGAAAAACCCTCATCTTTTCAGAACCCACAGTTATTTGCATTCTTATATATTGCATATATTTATATGTCTACTTTGCCTGTGTTTTGCTGTGTCTTACCATCATCTTCCCACACCGTCTCTGTTCTCTGCATGAGAGTTAAGCTGTTGATTTGGGGGTTTTTGTGCTGTCCTCTTTCCAGTAACAGCACAGACAGTCCTCCAGTTTAACAGAATGACGCTAACCACATCTGAAACAGACAACATCCAAAACATGAATGAGTTGTTGCCAGCAATCTTTATTGAATACCTGTGAGCTAAAGATTTTAGTTTCAACCTCTTAGTGTTGTACAACATTCAACCTCAAGACAGGTTTAATCTTTTGCATTGGCTTGCAAGACAGATCTTGCCAATTGTTGCATTTCAGTTCAAAATTAACCCATTTTATTGCATTCTTTTTAACTGCCCTTAAGGGGAGAAATCTTGCAAAACCCATTCTTTCCAGTGATGCATTCTGGTAATACTTGCTTTGTAGCAGCTACATCCAAGCCTTCTATGTCAATATTTCCGGATTCAACAATAGTCACCATCCTTGCTGATAATAAAATAGGCACAGTTTTTAGCAGACTGCAAAATGTTCCATAACAGAAGATGCAGCTCCACAGTCCCCTTCCTCCAGCCAGTTCTGGTTTATATCTACCTGACATTCTTTATTTGCATGCACTCTCTTTCATACATTGTTTAAATACACAGTAAGGTTGCTGCTGCTCTAGCAGTATAAATATACAACCTAGAGTATAATCTCAGTCTCAGTTCATTATTCAGTTGAATAATGAATTAGGCTAAGGTGTCAGTTCAGCAGGTGAGGAGTCAAGCAGCATATTACGAAGAACTTTTTATCCTGAGTTTATGAAGATTGGAAGAAGTGGAAGAAGAAAAGCACTGTGTTTCTCAAGGCTTCATTTTAAGGAGCATTTTAAGACTTTGACTGAATACATAGTTCATTCAAAATGGCAACATTTTACTCGAAGGGTACTTTCTGTTCTACTGCTCCATTAAGGTTTTAACGGGATTTTGGGTTTCTTCCATTGTCAGAAAGTATTTTTTCGAGAAATCATCACTTATTTGAGCAGTAAGTCCTTAAAAAGTACCAAGACAGAGTCAAGAGGTGAACATCATCCTTTTTTGAAGTTTTCTTAGGAATAAAGGAAAGGTAATTCAGCCTCTATCATCATGCCTGGATCTGCATTCCTTCCTTACAAGCAGCTTTATTGATCCCTGTGTCATTCCTCCCAAAAGAATGGTTTGGGTGCCTCGGAAGCCCTCTCAATATGTAACATGTCACAACATTAGAAGCACACTGAGGAATAGCTGCACCACTATGCAATGTCAGCCTGTGAATCAAGGCTCCCTTGCAATGGCCAGTGCTTCATAACAGTTTGGTTGTGTCTCCTGTAGTATCTCTCTTCTGGTAACTAAATATTTTAGTATAGTTTATATTGACTCCAGGGACAGCTGTTGAGGAGAAAATTCCTTATTTCAAGCCAAATATGGAGTTCATGGCTTAGCTCAGGAATTGGACAATACCCAAGAATTTGTTAGGTTTTCTTCCCCTTTGCTCTGAATTGTCCAATATCCCTCCTGCCTACCCCTCCCCCGCGAAGAGCCCTCTTCAATAATAAAATTTAAAGCATATCCAGAGTGCTTACTATATGCTGACATTCCTTTAAAGAGGCAGTGTCAGTGTAGCTTAGGCCTAAATTTTGAATTTAATAATAAAATTTTAAACAAAAATGTAAAGTTAATACAAAATCTAAGGTGATTTTAAACTGCCCTGGCAAAAAGAATGGTTCAAATTTTAAGTGATCGCTAATGTTGTTGCATTTCTAAGAAACATTTTAGTCTACAAAATGTGGTAATTGAAACCAAATAGATTCTTTTTCTAAAGTCCAAGATCAGGCCTACTCTCCATTTTTTCCAACCTTTCACAGGTAGGAAAAAATGCACGGGAAAAAACCTAACTAAAATATTCTCAGAATTTTTAAATGTTCTTTAATGTTTTACCTTATATTAATCACACAACATATCAATATTGCTTTTCATTAAATCACCTACAATCTGGAAACCTATAGCCCATTAAAAGAAAATACGTTCTTCCTTTGTCCTAACAGAGAAGCTACCATTGGTAATGAAAACAATAATATATCTTCCATTTCCACTAGCCAAATGTCTAGCTACTTTTCCTGTGACCAATCATAACAAATACGTCAAGAGTATTAAAACACAGGAAATACTGATCAAATTCTTCTCCAGAAAAAAGGAAGTATGTTTATAAAGTGAAGCATTTCTTACAGGAAATATCTCCATCTGAACTTACTGTATAAAACCTGTGTTGCACATTTAATTTCTGATAATTTTTACCCTCGTTTTATAATGCAGGACAACATAAGAAAGTTACAATTTCCACGGTGTTTGGAAAATGCTGCTTACCAACATAATATCACTCTGCACAGCTAAAATTAATGAAGATTTTCTGTGAATCACATACATCCCATAAATAATGTCACTGGTCTGTTGTAAATGACATGATACATCAGTAACAACAGAAAAGGAACTTGCTAGCAAGTAAAACCAGTACTTTTTCACTAAAGTAAGGCATTATCAAGAGTAAAAACAAATCTGTAACTGCTGGCCTCCAGGGCACAGGTGACTCAAACCAAGTAGTGCTTAATCCTAGTGATATGCAAAGTATTTTGAAGATATGCAGTTGGGAATATCTGAGCAGTTATGAGTTTTAAAAAATACTTCTTTGGTTTTATTGAGAATTCTTGGTGGAGGCGATATACCTGCAGGGTGTTAGTTCAGCAAAACAAGCTTTACTTTGGCCACTCATAATGGTCACAGACCTCTACCCCACAAAAGGTTTGTGTTACAGATGTTTATTTGTGCACAATCGGTTCGGGATATCTATAGACATGGCCAGCAGGAACAATAAATTTGATTACAGCACTAAACTCATCAAAGATGGACATGAACCAACACCCCTCTCACAACTCATACCTGTGCACCCTTTTTCTAAAAGTGTGTGTCTGGTATAATTAAAATGTCAATGTGTTAGGGATTAGGGTTTTTCTTTTGTTTCTTTCTCTCAGGGAATTTTGTCCCATTTATTGACAAAAGACAATAATGACCAGTACTTAAGAGAGATAAAATGTATGTACCCATGAAGGAGGGGGAGAAATGGACCTGGCTGCCCGTATCTGAGATGTTTCTCTTGAAAGGGTAGAGATACGGCAAGATTTGGGCTGGGGAAAGGGGTTGGGTGCAGCTCCTCGCTTGCTCTTGCTCTCTTGGCACTCAGGGGGGAAAGAGGCTGCAGTTGCTGTGGGAAGAATTCGCCACCACTGCGAGGCTCCGTCTCCCGCTGCCTTTCTCCTGCCGTGAGTGGAGTTCTGCTCATAAGAGCGGCCACTGCATGGGACCTCATTAGCACCTCACCAAACAGGGAGCCCTTCACCATCTGCTCGGGTGCCTCAGGGGGAACACTAGGATCCCCAAGCCCCTTCCCCTCCAGGGGAGCCTCTGCCCGCTGTATCAGGAGCTGGGTTGCCACTGCCTGGCCCTTGCAGTTTCTTTGCCACTGCTGTGGGTTTTTTGCTACACTATAGCCACACACTCCCTGCCTGCTGGGACACCCTGCAGTTCCTGCCACAGCTGCTGCATTCCTGCTGCCTCTTGCTGCGCCCGGTGAGCCCGCTCTGCCATTCCAGCCGCCGCTCCAAGGTTCCTGCTGCAGCCCATCGCTGCCATCCTGCCCACCCGCCATTGCCATGTGAGGGAGACGTGGCCGAGCCTGCGCCACAGCGCCCCCTGCAGGCGTGGGGGATCATCGCACCCGCCCTGCCCGGCCAGGAGCCCGCAGCACCCCTGGTGGCTGTGACCAGAACTGCACCAAAGGGGAACGTGCTAAAGAGCGAAGAGACTTCACTGGTTTTCTGTTCCTGTTGTTGTTGTTTTTACCATTGTTCCTGTCTGTCTTTTTATCCATACATACACTACTAAGGAACTGTTATTCCTTCTCCCACATTTTTGCCTGAAAACTCCATAATTTCAAAGTTATAATAATTCAGAGGGAAGGGGGTCATAGCCTCCATTCCAAGGGAGGTTCCCACCTCCCCTGGCAGACACCTGTCTTTCAAACCAAAACACAAGGTTAGTTTAAAATATAATAAAAGTATGTTTTTGAAATCCATTCTTTAAGGACTTCCTTGGAGATATGTCTTAGTCCTCTGAGGAGGCAGATGTCTCCTTACACACTCTACTTCCAGAGCCTGCTCTGAGCAGGAGGTTATTTTATAGTTATTTGCTGACATTTTGTGTGTCAATCCTGTTTTAAGATAAAAGCATCTGTATACCTCTGTTTTGAAAGGAATACAGTTTCACTTGGCCACTGGGGTTAAGTGTCCTGGGAGAATTCCCAGTGGACTAGCATCCTAAGGGCATCACTCACCCCAAGCTCAAGATTTTATTTAAAGAATTCTCTGGTAGGCAGTACCAGATATGTTGGCACAACAAATCCTAGGAGACTTGCTTTACATATAATGGCCCTCTTAACATTGATAGAAGGGGACTCAAAGAAAGGGAAAAAGTCAAGGGTGTCTTTCATGGATCACATGATTCCACACTTGCTGAGCTCCTAAATCCTGTTCTGATCTGCCCTTCTAACACGGATGTGGAAAAACTATTTGCTCTGACAAAATTTGCAGTGCTCCTGTTTAGCAAAGTACTTTTCGTAACACCTACAGGTTATCACCTACCAGTACTTTGGCTTGTATAAGCATGGGGCCATGATAAAGAGGTCACAGCTTACACATGAAGGAAAAGAAAAACAGAGAAGTGTTGCTGCTAAAGTTTTCTAAAGTGGAGTTCTGGAAAAATTCATGTAAACTGTGCATAGCTGTAATGTGAAAGGGGACATTTGTTTCTTCAGAAGGAATTACTGTGGTGCAAGAATTGTCTTGGCAGATAAACAGAACATATTTGCCCAGTGTGTAAATAACTTTTTCTTCTGTAAAACTTCTAGTGAATAAGTAACTTTTTGAAAGGCAAAAACACTCCATCTCTTTAATTTCTCTATAGAGAGACATACCTGTCCCTTAAAAAGAAAAAGGAAAGAAAGGAAAAAGGAGTTTTGGAATTTTTTAATTCTACCTTTTGACCCCAGTGGTTTTGGCACAAGTTTCAAATGTCAGACCGAAGAGTATTGCTCATGAAAAAAAATGTGCTGGCAAAACTAATTCTACTATCGGGGTCACATTCTAAAGTGCAAAATGTGGGGGAAATGATAGTTTTTCCCCATTTTCCAAAGATATTATTCACATAAACCTTTTTAAATTAGAGAAAGCACTACATGTGACTTTGCCTATTGAAATGCATTTGAGTGTCCATTTGCACAGTTTTACTTGTGCAGTTTCACTGGAAGGAATGCCTGCCTTTCACAAACTGTGTGTAAGCGGGTCCTTCCCCAATGCCTGGCCTGGGGGGAGTGAAACCTCTCCAAACTCTTGCAGCTCTATGAACAGATTCCTCATGGGCTCAAGCCCTGAGACATCTGTGCCCTGAGAGGTGCAGCATGAAATCCAGCGTTACCTGCCGGACACTCACCCAGACCATGCGAATGCTGAGATGCATTGGCTTTGTTAACACCAGGCTGGAGCTCTCAGCTGCACCTGCCCTCCTGAGCCCACAGTCAAAAAGGTTTTCTGCTGCAAAGGGATTGTTCACACAAGCATAAGACAGCTGACGCCAAAATTTGCCTCACTGGAAAGAGAAGGGTGGGAGAAGTGAGTTCTGCTCAGCTGAGTCAAGAAGATACCTTTTTTCTCTAAGCTGTGGTCACCTCACCAGCCTGGATCCTCTGACAGAGGATGTTCACACTCCATGCAAAGACTTTTTTTCCCAATGTAATGGTGAGCCTATTGGGACATGGAACTCAAAGCTTTCCTGGGTGTTAGCATGGAACCTAAATGTACCCACTGTTACAACAAGAGTCATTTTGATACTGGCCAGGACTCAACAGAATAGTCTCAGCTCCTTGCCTGTTTTCTTTGGAAAAATGACTTTTAGTTACAATATTTTGCCTGAACTTTCCTTCTCTCTACTTCTTTTCTGAGTTGCCAGTGGCCGAACTTCTTCATTATATGCTGTACAAAAAAAAAAAAAAAATTGAAAAAGGGAAAAAATCCTGTTTTAATTAATAGCCTACCAGGAGCTTAAGGTACAGAGAAAAACACACTTTAAAAAGATTGAACTAAACAAAAATATGTTTTCCTTACCATTTTTTGACACTCAGCAGGTTGGAAGTACTTGGTATTTTCTCATGATTCACGTGGGGATCTACCACACACTTTAAAAGAATTAATGAATATATCACCCTGCAGAACACTAATGCATGCATTACTCATTTTGCCTCAGCTTGTTTGAAATGTTTGCATGAAGAGGAACTCAAGTAGGTACTGTTTCATTTCATCACTTACAATGTCTGTAACCAGGCTGTAATAAAATTTACATCTCTGGGCTCTTGTAGGACTAAAATACTACTACCTAAGGATCCGCTGTATTTTTGGTACCATTATATGCATGTGTTTCTGTTGGAATACCAATCTATGACTTCACATAATCTGAATTTAAAACTAGGAAATGTTTCCTTAAATTATGTTTTCAATGTTATGGATCACACATAGGACATTCTGTGAAATTTGTGGAATACCTCCTTTGGAAGCAGCTGATACAAATCAAGACAAGCAAGTTGCTCATGTCTACTCATCTGTAATTTAAAACTGGCTAACTTGCCAAAACAAAAAAGATCTATAGGACTGCTAGACAAGTAAATTAGTAAAAATCCAGCAAGGTGTCCCTTACTGATCCTGTAAAGCAAGGGAGAAGTGGAAACTTCACAACACATTAACCCTGACACCTTTTTGTTCTTGTTCCTGAAATTCCTTATCATGTGAAGTAGAAAGCTGCACAGAAAAGCCCCAACCAAAATAAAACTACTTGCAATAGCTGACTTGTGGTGAAATCCACACTGCTCAGAGGAAAAAAGGGAGGTGGGGAAAGAGGACATGAAGCCATAATACATGTCACTAACTACCTGCAGTCCCCTGCCCTCCCCAAATGTGAAATGAGACACAAACTGAGTACCAGTGGAGCCATTACAGGAAGTGACAAACTGTGAATACGATTTCCTTCTGAAAGCAGGGAGGGAGACCTAGCATACGAACAGCTGTCATGCAAATAGCCAGCTGTCTCCTTCCCTATCTGAATTACATTGGGAATATTTGAAATATCATGGTATATCTGGTGGAAGGAAAAATATAACTAAAGGTGAATTTTTTAACTTTTTTTTCTGGTCCTCACATGTGTGTGATTACAAAAGGTCCCCTCATATTTTTAATTAAAATTCAGTGCCAGAAAGGAGCTTACAAGCTCCTACAGCTCTTGTAATCTGTAGCGCAGTCCTTTAGGGCATCATTTACCAAATTTGACCAATATGTTTAACTGTTGAAACAAAATTAGCAGAGGTTTGTATTATACACTGCTTGAATTGTATGTAGTTAAGAGTAAACAAGCTCTGTTGTTTCCATTGGCATCTAATATGATGTTATAATAACCAGGCAGAGACAATCTTTGCTGTTGGGAAATTTATACTATACAGAGTCATGAAAAACTGGGACTTCAGACTTCACTGTAGAGTATTAAGGCACAACAGAACTGATGAGACAACACTCCTTTATTAAAGATGTCATCACTGAAAGACCCTTGGAAAGAGACCATTCTCTAACAAATCATTCTCTAACAACAGTAGAGTTGGTAAGCAGCAGCTACCTGAGACTCCACAATGCAGTGACCCTTGCTTGAGTTTTAATGGCAGATGATGTCAGATGCAGAAAATGCAAATAGAAGGGAAACAATCACTGTTTCAAACACCTGTGATATTAGATAACATTGCTGTAAAAAACCTGAAAATTGTCCAAAGCAGTAAATAAAACTTCAGGATAGCAACTTATTATAAAAAGGTGAAAACACAATAAAAACATAGAAATACGATCATATTAAAAATGTATTCATGTACCCTGCAAAGACACTATCACTTCAGTGTTTATCCACTGCACAATGCATAAGTGAACTTATGCACAAGTTTCAAGGGAATGACAGGTAGGAGGAAATTTTTAACAATAATTACTGTTTTTTAGATTGGATCCACACTTGAACTCCCATTCTTTGAGTCAAATGCACAGAATTTTGTAAGATGCAACAACATGTATTTTCATTTTGAACAAGTTTTGGTTAGAAATAAAAATCAGAAATTATTTTTCACTGGGTGATTTTTAAATGTTTTTTCCCAGATGACAGGGAATAGTTTTGTTTGGGTTTTTCCTTCTTATTTCCAAGAATGCAGTAACACTTCAGAACAACTCAGTTCACATGAGAAGAACATGCTCAGTCTGAAGTCATTTGAAGAGGTAGACCTCACCTCACTAAGGGCAAAGTATCATTCTACGTCTGAAATACCAGTAAAATGCTAAGAGCTGACACCTAGAAAGGAAGCATTTCAGTAGAAAATAACATTCTGACACTACAGAAAGTCAGTATTGACATAAACTCACTAACCATGGGATATGATATATACATATAACTAATATTATGCATTCTACATCTTTTAGATTATTTTACAAGTCTTCATATTGCGTGTCATGAATGTATTTAGAAATTTTTTTTTTACATAGTTATACAAATTTTACATAGCTTACATACTTACTAGAAAATTTAGCCGGGAAAAGAAGTGACAGGACAATGTGCTCTGGCTAAGGGTTATCTGCATGTGCATTGACACATAAGTGAAAGACTTAACACAGTTATCTATGGATCAGTCAGGAAAAGGCCCTTCCTCCTTTTATATCAGTTTTCTTATTGCCATCAGATAGATGATGCATTTACAGAATCACACAGAAACACAGAATCAGTTAGGCTGGAAAAGTCCTTTGAGGTCATTGAGCCCAACCTACGACCCAACATCACCTTGTCAAATAAACCATGGCA